>MJUU01041544.1:17346-33785 GCA_002080025.1 Modiolus philippinarum
AATATATATATATATATATATATATATATATATAAGAGTCTTAGAGATTTTACAACGATACCCACAAAGATGTTAACTAATAAGAATTACATAAAAGATAATATGATGATCACACAGGACAAAATTTTCAGCCTTCATAAGGCTTTCATCAGTGTCATTTAACTTTTATTTAAATAGAGCGTATTCGATGTCGTACTACAGCTCACTGATAGCCCCAGGTAAATTTAGTGACGTATAAAATGTTATCAATCTTGAACTCGATCGATAAGAGAATGAAATCATTATATACATATAATGATTGGTAATCTTGAACATAATGTAATTATTTACATACAGTCAGAATACTTTAGAGTGTTACGGTGTGGATGATAGATAATTAAAATAAACACACTTCTAGCTCTCAAAATGAAAAAACACTGTGATGGTAAACAGAACATAACAAATTAAGTTTTTTTGTTCATTCCCCCAGGATCTAAGACGCGAAGTTCCTTTATCCAGAATCCTTCTCGGGCCTGACGTTGGTTGTCTGTCCAGTCGGAGTTCTGCTCGATGACTTTAATTTTTGTGAGATTAAAGTCATCGAGACTATGACCTGGCAGTCTGAAGTGCTGGCTCACAGGTAAAAATTCTTTTTTTTGTAAGGTCGCTCCTGTGTCCGTTCAGACGTTTGTTGAACGGTTGCTTGGACTCGCCGACGTATTGGAGACCACAGGTAAGACACTCAAGTAAATAAATGACATTTGCACTTTTGCAATTCACAGTGCAAAATATTTTGTAGTGCTTACCCGTGACCCTACTGTTGTATGTGGACGAGGTTTGCATATGTTTACAACACTTGCAACGTCTGTCTCCACAGGAGCGACTTTCACCTGTAACATTCTCAGGCTTCGAGATCTCTGCCCGTACTAACAAATTCCGCAAGCTATTAGGTTGTTTGAAGGCAACCATTGGTGGTTCTGGGAAAATTCTGGAAAGCTTCGGGTTTTTTTCAACAGATGCCCAATTCTCACGAACAGTGTTGGACACAGATTTTAGACAAGGATGGTATGTGAGGGCGCAAGGGTTTCTTTTACATTTTTTTTTCTTTGTATCTTAAAAGATCGCGCCTCTCTGTGTGGTTTATTTTTTTATCCACACCGTAACACTCTAAAATATTCTGACTGTATGTAAATAATTACATTATGTTCAAGATTACCAATCATTATATGTATATAATGATTTCATTCTCTTATCGATCGAGTTCAAGATTGGTAACATTTTATACGTCACTAAATTTACCTGGGGCTATCAGTGAGCTGTAGTACGACATCGAATACGCTCTATTTAAATGAAAGTTAAATGACACTGATGAAAGCCTTATGAAGGCTGAAAATTTTGTCCTGTGTGATCATTATATTATCTATAATGTAATTCTTATTAGTTAACATCTTTGTGGGTATCGTTGTGAAATCTCTAAGACTCTTATAATTTTTCATGTTTCCACTGTATTGTTATATCTCGACGATCCGATACTTATTAAGTTCCCTGGTTTGTAATTTCTTTTAGACTATATATATATATATATAAACTTGAAAATGAACAAAGTAAATAGCACATAAAATAACAGTTGATATTTCGAGACCTGTCCGTCTCTTCTTCAAAACACAATAAAAAAGTAAAAACAATCAAACAAAACCTATTTACAAAGACTAAACTACGAATGTTTATACAAAATATCGAGAGCTACATGTTGGATGCTGTTGTTTACAGATGTAACATGAGAAGGGAAAAGAAGAATTTTGTCAGTATCTGTACATCGATTTTATAAACAATACACTTAAAAAATAGTGTTTAACGCCAAGTGAGCAAAACTTCAGCCATGTCAGGACGAGAAAAAAAAATGGGTAGGGGCAGGAAATTTAGCCAAAGTATATTTTATTTTTTCAAATTTTTATATTCAAACTGGATTTCAGCTTTTCTATCCAAAACTTTTCTTTAGCCTGCCTCTGTGTGTCTGTCCACGATCGATTTTGGTCAATTGGTACTACTTGCATATGTTTCCAGTCATTACCGGTGGAATTGAAATGTAATGCAGTGGCCTGTGATCTTTCCTTATTCTGAATGTGGTCACGGTGCAAGTTAATACGAAGGTTGAGTGAATTTTACGTTTCACCGACATACTGTTGTTGGCAAACAGAGCAAGTGATGAGATAGATGACATTATCTGACTTGCAGGATAAATTGGTAAATATTTTATAGGACTCGCCTGTTGCTGTGCTTTTGAATATTTTGAAATGAACGGTGGTTGTTTAACCTTATGTTGAAACAGGTGGTAGTTTGTCCAACATATTGTAAACTGCATGAACCACAAGTCAATAAATAGATGCAGATTTTGGCTTTTCAGGATACAGGTGAGAAAATTTTATAAGTTTCTTTGATGACACTACTTTTAAATGTGTCGCCTATGACTGCAGATTTACAGCACTTACAGTTGTAACGTTTGCAAGGATTGTGAACACCTGGTGATTGGGGTTTATTCTTTATTTTGGATTTTACTAGAATGTCTCGTATGCTCTTTGGTTTCTATAGGCCTTAACAGGTATTTCTGGAAAAAGTTTTTTCAACTTTGGATCTTTCTCGCTCAAACCCCAATTCTTACGAATCATAGATGTTAGTACTTGGAGACTGGGATGGTAAGTTACAACAAGGGGTGTTCTTTTATTTTGACGGCTCTTATCTTTGTACACAAGCAAAGAGCTGCGGTCAATATTGTTCACTTTTTCAAAAGCACTGTTGATATTTTTGTCATTATAACCCCTATTGAGCAGGTGTTTTTTTAGTTCCCCTCTTCAAAATAAATGATGTTAAAATGAACATTACCTGCACGCAATGTTGGAACAGGCCCTTTTTCAGACCAACCCAACGAAATTGGGGAAAATTTCGTTTTTGACAAAAGTTTTTCGTTCGATTGCTTAAAATGGTTGGTTTGTACCGCTCAGTTATGAAAAAGTGGTATAAAATGATTTTAAATTACTTTCACAAATATCTCGCGTAAGTACCATTTATATACCTAATACGTTATAGAAATTGAGAAACCTTACCCCTACCCCTTCAGTATGTTGAAGTAAATTTTTCTTTGTGTTAATTCAATGATATATAGAACCAAGTGTGTTTTTCATTTCATAATTCTTGCAATTGTTTTTAGTCTTTTGATGTCCTTTCTTAAGAATTAATCATGTTAAAATGATGTTTATACATAGAAATAAATGAACGGATATGGAGTGAATGTACATGTGACAAAAACGCACACGATACATAGAAAACTCCAGTTTATCTAGGACAGGGCTTTTATTTTAAGTATGTTTTGAATAAACAAACTATCACTTTTAAATAGCAATTAAAATAGATCTTTAAATATTTTCGTTTTCGACACAGTTTTTCCCTTTTTGTCCCATCTTATCTATGAGTAAATCAAATGCATGAAAAGAAGGTACAAAATGAAAGTACATAATATCTTCTTTACAACTACTACAAATTTTAGCAATTTTGAAGTAATATAAGCTTCCTACATCCAAAAAACTTACCCCTACCCCAACAAATTTACACTAAAATTGTCAATTTTTATTGTTTATGGTCGCATAAATATAACCAGAGCACACAAAATGTGTTTTGTGTATGACGATGTTGCATGAATTACATCATGATTTCGTACTTAAACAGCCATTTGTTGACTAATGCTAAACATTTGCCGGAAATGAATGAAAAATAGGAATTTTCAACATTTCAGATTTGTCTTAAGTTCACTGTTAAATCGTTATATATGGCAAATCTGGAAGATATATCTGCAGATATGCCAATTCATTGTTCTAAGCGATACATTAGTTGTCTAAAAACATTGTTTCGAAAAACATTGAGTGTTTGATGTGACTCTGAATACCGAAAATCTTACCTCTACCACAACAATTTTTTCTTAAAATTGTCAATTTTTTGTCTATGTTCGCAAAAAATTACCAGAAGACACAAAATGTGTGTTGTATATGACAATTTTTCATGAATAACATTGCCAATTCATTGTTCTACCAGATACATAAGCTATTTTAAAACACTGTTTAGAAAAAACAAGGAGTGTTCAATGTTACTCTTAATACCGAAAATTTTACCAATACCCCAACAAAATTAAAATTCAAAAACCCCCAAATATGCCTGTCGTTACATATATATGAACAAAACATACAAATATTTTACTTTCTTTCAAAAAGGACTCATTTGATATATCGCTATATGCAATTTTAACACCAAAATATGGGTAAACTTGAATATTTTGGGCGATTTTCGTGAAAAATGGAAATTCTAAGCATTTCAGAATTTTTAAAAAAATTAAAGTTGAATTGTTGATTAACTACCCATCAACCACGTACATGATCTTATTTGTGATATATGGGAGTCTCTGTGTATTTTGGTTTTGATATGTCATTGGACCTTTATAAAGCTTAAGAATAAAATAATACAAATTGTGTCGAATATTTGTGGGAAGGGTTATATGTTTGCAATTTATGAGAATGTAGTTAGTCTTAAATATTCAAAAGCATACTTTCTACTAGCTTAGATATAATGAAACGATATCTAATCAACCTTGTATATGAAATTCATGAAGTTTTACATCTCTATGCCAAAAAGGCAAAAATTCTGAAAAACTGAAAATTCCAATTGTTCATAAAATTTCGGGCAAGAGGGCCAAAGAAATATTTCTTTAAGAATTTTAAGCTACTTAAATGGTCTTCTGCATGTCAGCTATATTGAAATACACACAAGAATTTGCAGTAGACATTATCTTTTTTTATTTAGAGCCTGAATATTTTAAATCCTCCCTTGATTTTAATTGGGTGGTGTACTAATTTTGCTATTTATGATCCCATAATAAGTCTGAAAATAATTTTTTTCGCACAATTTACTGCTTAAATATCAATCATTATTATTGCATTGGCAATTATTAGATATATATTCAAGTTTAAACGATCCAAAAGTAAGAAAAATCGAATTTTTGAAATATTTCAAAATCCGAAATTTCCATTTTTCAAAAATTTTACACCGGAAATCAAACTTTGAAGGACGGTGATGGTCTATTTTTTCGACACTGTATCGCAACTGATAAATTAGGCATTAAACTAGATCAGATGACAAGATTTATTTATCTGAAAGGAATTGACAGCTAAAAAGTCGTCATTTTAGCAATTTTTTGCAGGGGAAGGGTACATATTTTGTATCACCAGAGCATAAACATGGGTTAAGTGGCTAAAGTTCATTGTAAAGGGTATTAAATTAGCTTCAGTATGGTACAAAATTTCAGTACATCTTACTTATCTACATAAAAATTTTGGAGCATACAATTAAAGGATAAAATTCAGATTTAAACGAAAATGCAAGAATTTTGCGTTGTGTACTATAAAAGTGACCCTATACTGTCTAGGAGTGCAGGTTAAATTCGTGTTAACATGTTTTATTTTGAAGAGGGGATACAAATTGACTAAAAAATCGGTCTGGATCATAAGTGGGATGGGGGGGGGGGGNGGGTGGGTGTTTACACGGAAAGGGATTTCAGCCCATGACCTAAAAGAGAAACTTAATCTGAATTATTACCAGAGTATTTAGACTCAAAATGATTGATTTCCGATGAGTCAGAAGATCAAACACATGGCCACTGACGCTTAAACTAAAATATAGTTGTAAATTTCTATTTTGCCAAATAAGTTACAAACTGTCAGATATGAAAATTCTGACAAAAAGTACACATGGTTAGCATTACTATATCTACTTTTCCAGTTATTTCCTTTTTTTACGTAAAATTAAAATCTTTATATTAATAACGGTAAAAAATAGAGAGAGAAAGATAAAAACACAATAATGACCAGCATATATGAGGATCTTCCTGCCATGCAAATTCGAAGAATTCTGATGAAGAGTAACATCGAATCTATGAAAACAAAAAAATGACAAAGCCATCTGATAGTGATACCAAACATAGTCATAATTGTCCTTGGGTAGTCCATTTAAAGATTGTGTCAAGGAAGTCTGTATCCTATCCAAACTGGTCATCTTTAAACTGAAGTCTTTTTGAAAATCTTTCAAAGATAGAAGTGTCGTTTTGTCGTAAATTTTTGAAAATTTTTATATTTTTATCTTAGATTGAAAAAAACTCAAGACTTTTTGACATAAAAAATATAAAAATGTTCAGCACAGCCGCATAAGTTTAACAGGCTTTTGCGATAAGTGAGTACTTCGTAGTGCGGTTTTTGTTCGCTAAATTCATTCCAGAACTCCAGTTTTACATGACTATTCAGCTAGTTGCATTTGTTTTTATTGGTTCATCTATTAATTTTCTTTTTGCATAAGTGCAATTGCGATAGTCATCGCAGCTCTAATTATTACTTTTTTTTAACTTTAAACATATTTTATTGTCAAACAAAACAGACAATAGGATAAGACAGAAGTTTACAGAACTTACCAGGTCTTATATATAATATAATACAATAATGACATAATAAAGGTTGAAAATACATACTTTTAACTTTTAAATTAAGTATGTAAAGACATGAAAAAAGGATTAAGATAGCAGTCCAGTTTGAAATAAGCACAAGCAAAAGTTATAAGTTTACATAGAAAGGAGTAAAAGTGGAACAATTGGAATTGAACCTGCTAGTATATCATAAATGAGATGAGATGGAGGCATGGTCACAGCTAAAACTGAATGTATATATTATATACAAAGAACTGTCGAAAAGTATCAACGTGGACTTAAATTTTGTGAGAAGCGTCCAGAATTTGTAATATAAAACTGCACCGATTTGAAGATCGCTGCATTCAAATGAGTATATATATTTCACTGCCGTTTAACAAAATATCAACTGTAAAAGGAATATTTAAATCATTTAACCTTCTGTTCAGGATATATCTTTGTGCACTATATTTAGTACAATACAAGAAAAAAATGTTCTACGTTTTCAATATTATTACCACATGCACATGCCGGGCTTTGTATGATATTCGCATGATGTAAGTCATAGTTTAAAGCACTACACGAGTTCCGTAGTCTAGAATGTATCTGTCACCAGTTCCATAGTAAGATCGTTTTTTAAGTTTTATAATGCAAATTTTGGATATTGGTCTTAAACTTATTTATATCTCCTTTTTCTCTCAGTTCTGTGTTTAAAGAATTCCACAACTTAATAGTATCTAGGAAAAATGAATTTTGATAAATTGTTAATCTCGTATTAAATTGAGAAATATTATCTGAGATCAATGGCGGTATTAACAAATATTCCGGGGTATTTCCGTTTTAATTTTATGAAATAAGGTTAATTTCTTTACTTCCCTCCTTACTGATAACTTTTCCCACCCACATTCACGATATATTGAATCCGAGCTTGCAAAAATCGACAACCCGGTGACAATCCTAGCCGTTTCCAACTGAACCTTTTCTAATCTCTAAGAATTTATTTTTACCACAATTATCCCAAACTTCCGAAGAATATTCCAAAATAGGTCTTATAAAAGTCGAATATTTTTTTTCTAGGGTTCACCTCTTCAAGGAATACTTTAGTTCACGTAATAAGGCAATTTATTTTGATGCTCTTTGAACTATAATATCTATATGTTCATTCCATTTACAGTTTGCACTCATTGTAACACCCAAGTGTTTATGACAACTTACTGATTCAATGGTTGCATTTTCAAAAACAAATTGCTCTTTATTAAAGCGATTTCTTAAATCGAATAACATAATATCTGTTTTACTGGGACTTAATTTAAATTGTTATGAGAGTCGATAGCGTCATTACTCCTTCTTCTTTAACTTGATCTGATTTATAACTGAAAGCCTGACCGTGAACCATTGTAGCAAAACTGTGGTAAAACGCCATGCTCCATGAAGTATGATATGAAGATCCCTTCTTTATCTTCTAAGGAGAGCGGACTCCCTGGGAGTCGTATAGAAGGCTAGATTTCCAGTTCCTGTCCATTTCTCACTTTTGCAGTTCCAACCATATAATACGTTGCCCCAACCGTTATTTCTCTCTTCTGTTACTTATAATTTTTTGATTTGATAACTTGTTCTCGTCCTGACATAGCTGAAATATTGCACACTTGACGTTACTCTAACTAATCAATCAATCAATCCTCTGGTATATACTGTTCCCGTGACCGTTACAAATATAAATTATGGATTCTACGGAAGCATGGAGGGGACATGTGAAATTCTTTTCCTATCTCGTGGCCACGACATACTAAGTCGTGGCCACGACATACTAATTCATGTTCATGAGATAGCTAAGTCGTGGCCACGAGAAACTATCTCGTTCCCACGACATACTAAGTCGCGGCCACGAGATAGCTATCTCGTTCCCACGAGATACTATTTTGTTCCCACAACTTACTAAGTCGTGGTCACGAGATACTATCTCGTTCCTACGACATACTAACTCATGGCCACGAGATACTAACTCGTGTCCACGAGATACTAAGTCGTGGAAATGAGAAAGCTTTGTCGTGGCCACGAGATACTATCTCGTTCCCGTTCCCACGACATACTAAGTCGTGGCCACGAGATAGCTATGAGTATGAGCAAAGCTCGTTGTTGAAGGTTTTTAAGTGTATAAATATCTCGTGGCCACGACTTAGTATGTCGTGGGAACGAGTTAGTATCTCGTGACCACGACTTAGTATGTCGTGGGAACGAGATAGTATCTCGTGGGAACGAGATAGCTATCTACTGGCAACGTGATAGTATCTCATGGCCACGACTTAGTATGTCGTGGGAACGAGAAAGTATCTCGTGGCCACGACTTAGCTTTCTCGTAGCCACGACTTAGTATGTTGTGGCCACGAGATAGAAAAAAAAAATCACATGTCCCCTCCATGCTTCCGTAGGATTTCATCTGATGCGGCCCTTTTAATTATTGAAATACATTCATTCCACTTCTTAGCCAACCTATCGCCAAAATGTCTTTATCTGTCTTTTGTTGTGCCGTCCTTATTTTAAAACTTAGCTTGAACCTTTTAAGTGCATTAAGTGCATTTAAGTGCATACACCTCATTCAGTGATTGGCCAAAATTAATTTTATCCCCTAATACAATAATTTGTTTGATTCTAACTTTGGAACTAAACGAGCTCTCTCGGCCTTTGTCTCTGCCTTTTGGTCAACTCGAACTATTTCTATATTAAAGGTAGACCCAGTCTAGACAAAATTTTCTTGTTTTTTGATATTTTGTAGTTCTTAATTCAACAATGAATTAAAATTATATATTTCCGGTCATATTGTTCTGATATAGGGCTTTTAAAAGTAAACAAATATTCTATCAATATTTTCATAACATGTATATATATATTTGGAACTCTGACAACAAAAAACTGTCATGCTTATTGTTAAGTTTTTATTTGAAATAACTGGCAAATAAATAATATTATTATATTTTAATATATGTGACAAATTTTGATTTGATCAAATAAATCACATTACCAGAAAATATTTGCGATGTGTTTAGAGAAACCATGTGACAGGGTGACAACCTCTTGAGACAATATATTTTCACCCTCGAAAACAACTTTTCTGCAGCAAATGGAGACAATTTATATCAGTCGTCTGGTCAAAACAAATATGGCGCATTGAATGTTAAAATATCCGTAAAAATGACAACGCTGGCCTGCTAAGGATATTAAGGTGATAGCTAAAAATCTTACACTGTTATTGTAAGGTGCAACACATTTTACGATCTGTTGATGTCCAAAATAAGTAAATTGTTTAAAATATTATAAAACAGATATGCTTCTGTGCTGAAGGGAAATATCCAGATTTGACAACCCTAGGGGGGTTGTTTCCTTTGGGCTAAAGTCCTCGGGGAAACAACGATGTACAAAATGTATAAAGAGAAAAGCATTTAAGTTATTTGTTGACCTAGGAAAAATCTTAAGGTCAACGTGTTATAATACAGTTTATACAAAATACTTTTATTGGAAATTGAAGCTTATTTGCTTCAAATTGAAAATGGCTTTGGATATTTACCACAATTAAAATAAGTAGAAATAATTCTACCTGAAATCAGGTCAATTCCACCTTGCGTTTCACAATTAGCTCAAAATTATACATTATGTAATTAAACTTTATATAACTAACTGAATCAAATTTGACGATGTTATTATTTAGACTTTGCTGTAAGGTTATGATTTCAGTTTCTTATTGAAAATAACAAAAACAACATAGTATTCCTTGTACCTTACTCAGTTGTTTTTGTATTTCTATTCATTGTGCTATCGTTTTGTGCTATCCCTCTATGAAAAATGGTCTATTCCGTTTCTTTGCAGAAAGGTTTAAATTTTGGTTTACTTAATTCTGCTTTTTAGCTCACCTGGCCTTAAAAGCCATGTGACTTTTTGTCATCACTTTGCTGACCGTCGAAAATTTAAAAAATCTTCTCCTCTGAAACTGCTGGCCAATTTTAACAAACTAAGCCTGAACAATCACCAGGGTATGCAGTTTCAAAGTTGTGTTCGATTAGTCCGAAGATCAAACAACATGGCTGTTGTTACTAAAAACAGAACACGGGGGTAAATTGCTGTTTTTTGAAATCGACAAGAAAACCATTACAGATAATGGGGCTTCGTTAAGGTGATCAGCATGGCAGGTCTACCTGCCATACAATTTTGAAGAAAATCCGAAATCCGTCTTGGGTTCATTTTCTTTTGTCCGTAAAAATTTCAAATTTCAAGATATTTAATTTTTATTCGAACAACTATAACACAGAGAAGTCAACTTTACAATGCAAAAATGTTCAGCATACCAAGCTCTAATCACCTAGAAGTTTTGAAGAAAATCTAAATACCAATGTAGGATTTAATGCCCTTTATTTGTCTAATTTTTCATAATTTTATACATTTTGTCTTATATTTCAAAAACGATTTTAGATAGAGGTTACCAAGAATTACAATTTCTACATATGTTCAAAATGTTCTCATATCATCCAAGATGGCCACCGCCAGGGAACATAGACAATGTTGTAAATTGTTAACTCTTGAAACCGTTTCATAGATCAAGTCGATATTATGTAGGCATGGTGGTATGAAGGTAATTAAGCAAATGTATGATTTAAGTGCCAATCATAATCTAAGATGGCCACCACTGCAGATCTTTTTTTACATCGTCCATCATTTGTCAACAATTTCAAAAATCTTCTCTGAAACCGTTGAGCCAATTGTAATCAAGCTCGACCTAAAGCATCAACAGGGTTTGCAGTTTCAAAATTATGTTTTATCAGTCCAAAGACCTCACAACATGGCCGCTGTTAATAAAAATAGAAAAAGGGGTAAATTGCTGTTTTTTGCTACTAACTTAAAACTGTTACAGATATCAAAAACCTGCCATTTGTAAAAATGATCAGCTGGCGAGATATACCCGCCTTGCAATTTTGAAGAAAATTTGAAAACCCGTCTTTGAGTTATTTGAGTTATAGGAAAAGTGTTCAGCTGATCAAGAACTACAATTTCTACATATATTCAGAAGGTTCCCATCTCATCCAAGATAGCTGCCAGCGGGGAACATGATTAACATAGGATCGTCTGGGATAAGGTTGTAAATTGTTACTTCTTGAAAACCGTTTCATACACCAAGTCGATATTAAGTAGGCATGGTAGTATTAAGGTAATTAAGAAAATGTAGGATTTTAGTACCAATCATAAATCCAGGATGGCCGCCACTGCAGATCTTAGTTTAACCTTGGTCCCTGCGGGAAAATGTTGTCAATTGCTTAATTCTTGAAACCGTTTTATAAGTCAAGTATGGTAATTGATGGTCGTCTAATAATTTTATATATCAAAAATCCAAAATGGCTGTCAGACGAGAAAATAGTTTAACATAGGACCCTAAGGGAAAATGTTTTAATTTTTTTAATTCTTGAGAACCATTTCATACATCAAATTGTCGGTAACTAGGCATTTTAACATAACAGTTGTCTATGAATGATTAAACTACCAATTAGCTTTCATCTCAGATTAACAATGTAACCCTTATTTGATCAATAGCCATCATGTGAGCTAGGTAGGCTCACATGTGAGCCTCTAGTTTAAATACCCACTTATCTACCCGTCTACTGTATAGACTGGTTGTAATATATACTGAGGAATAGAAGAAACTCATCACTTCTTTAATAGTATCTAGCTCCCTAGAAATTTTAGCCATATCTGCCTTTTTTGTGAATTTTTAGAATTTGAAATGTCCAGAAGAAGCAAGTCGATTTTTGTTAAAAAAATTGTCATTTTCCAGTCAAAGCAACGGTTTTAGTTGAATGTGTGAGAATACAAAAGTCTAAGAAATGCTTTCCTCAGAATCAGCTTATTTGGAAGTTGTATGGTCAAAAGTTACAAAAGAAGTAATGTTTAACATTTGTTTTTTTTTCAGCAAAATGAAATTGAGAATTTTAAAAAGTTTCATTTTTTATAATTTTGACTTCGTGATAAGAGAATAATGTATAAATATTTCAACTGTTCCAGCAAGTATTTTGGAGAGATATTTGCTATTTAATTTTACGGTACATAGAAATACACGTAAGGGGTGCGTTTCTTTTGTTGTTGAATATATTTGATAATTCACTTTTTGTCTTTTATGTTTTTTTTTCTGTAGCTCATTTTTTTTAAATGTCTTCAGATTTTTTTTCTGCAGTTAATTAAGTCTCCCAAAACGAAGTTTGTGGAGACTTATTGTTTTAGCTCATTTCTTATTATTCTTTTTTATTTTTTTTTATTATTCTCGTTCTCTTTCCGACACAGCTTTGTCCGGGCATTATCTTGAAGACCAATAAGTGGAACATATTGAAACTTAACATGATTGTAGAGGACAATGAGAGAATGTGTCATCCGGTCTTGGAATTTCCCAAATGGCCACCGTTGCCATGGAAAAAAAAATCAAAGTGCTAAAAATTAGATGAAATTTGACAGGAATGTTCCTTAGCATGCTTAGAATTGATTTCTGCTCTTCAAATTTTCAAAATGGCGACCGCTGCCATGGAAACGGAAAACAGGTGGGAAAATCAAAGTGCTAAGACTTGGATGAAATTTTACAGGATGAATGCTTAGCATGCGTAGAATTGATTTTTGGTCATAAAATTTTTAAAAGGGTAACTGTTGCCATGGAAAAGGAAAAAAGGCGGGAAAATTTAAAGTACTCAGAACTGGATGAATTTTCACAGGAGCGTTTCTGGATATTGGAGTTCGTTTGGGAGACTTTTGTGTTTCGTTCTGCAAACACAAGTTTTACTTGTTTCTTTTAAAATGGCGTAAGAACCAAAGTTTATCTGTTGCAGTTTTCATGTTTATGTCTTGCCAAATGCACAGTTTGTTTTTATGCATATTAATATTACTATTCTTGCTATGGTTTTTGTTGATTTATTTGTGCTTGATCTAGAGTTATTGGTACCAACCAATAATTTACATTTGTGTTTGATCTAGTATTATTGGTACCAACCAATGCCTTTTCTAACCTTTTATTCCATTTGGTTTTCATTTCAAAATATACTCTTTTTTGTATTAAGTTTTTAGGGCTTAATAGAAGTTTTCGTCGTTTCAATGTCATACCTTATTCTGTATCAAACAATATATGTGACTGTTTTCTCACTCTCTGAACGAGTTTTCCATGTGCACCATCCTCTTGTTATTGAATCTGATCTATGTTTCCTATTATACTATAACGTTAATAAAGATATTTTCAATTTTAATCGTTATAAATGTGTTAATTTTAAAATAAAAATTGATTAAGCAACTAGTAAATTGAACCACAATAGCTCAAGCTTATACCCACTTCGATTTTGAAAAAGCTATATTTAAATTTATTTAAATAGAAATAATACATGCAAACTGTCTTCGTTAGCACTCGGGCTACAATAATCATAGATTTTATGACTACCCAATGCATATTAAAACTATAATTTAAGATGGTTTACATGAATAATATCCTCAGCAAATTTGAAATTACCAATACTGTCACTTCGAATGAGCGTCGTAGTGACAAGTTAGGAGATACAATGGTCAAGTGTGAAGTCATGAAGAAGAATCCACGAGCCGAGGCGAGTGGATTGTTAATTATAAATTCACACTAAGCCATTGATTATCTTACTTAAACCATTGTTGAGAGATTTATGTAATCAAGAGATCGAGAGGATTATCGCCTATCTAATTACTGAAATGTTATGTTCGTAATTTGCTTTTCCATCGGCTCAAGTTGAGATTTAAACAAACAATATCTATGGGAAAATTTGTTAGATGTATGCGGAATTTCAGCTTTATGAATGAATATTTTTTTATCTGATGGGAAACTTCGCCCACTTGAACTCTACGACATGCTTTCATTGGCCTTATAATAGAACATTCGATTGACTCACAGGTGTGTGTACACAGCGGAATCGATCGATAATAGGTCATTTAACTCGCCTCAACAACTGGAGATGAATTTACTGTAAACAACTTAAGATGTGGCAAGATAGTAATTTATCTACCTTGTTTGTACGTACGTTGCAAAGATTATAAGGATCTAACACCGGGGAAAGTACAAGACAGGAAAATCTGGAAAGTACAAGACAGGAAAATCTCGGACACCCAAGGGTAAGATTTCAATCGTTCTCTGACGAGGCTTGCCTCGTCAGAGAACGATTGAAATCTTACCCTTGGGTGTCCGAGATTTCCATGTCTTGTACTTTCCCCGATGTTTGATCCTTTTTCTCACTAAAATAAGTTGATCAGCAGTGTTTGATTTTAGTTGCGTAGGAATTTACACATGAAATAGGCCGAAGTACTCCTGATACAATTGAACATTGTGCAATGATAAAACTGTAAATCAAATATTGAATAACATTAATTTTATATTGATTAGTGCAACGATAAGTATTCAAAAACAATATCAAATAATTTCTCTTTCACGAAATGTTATTTCCAACTTTTAAAATTTCAAAGAGTCTCGTAACTTAAAGTAGGTCAAGTTCAACTTTCGTTTTGTCGAGCGCGCTTGTCAGCAGAATGTCCCACAAAATTAACTGTCATGTGAAATGTATCACCAGTTATAGTAGAACCATGGAATATAGAATGAAAAACATCAGTAGGATTAACAGTAAACGAATGGTTATGTTGTTCTACGGAAGTTGCATAAGTGGGCACAGAGTTTGAAATATTTTGAACTTGATGTGGAGCGGACGAAACGGGAATGTTTAAGGTAGGAACATTTTCACAATTTTCAGTTTCTTCTCTGTGGCTTAGCAAGTTTGACATCTCATGCTTCCTTTTGTTGTTTAACACCCTGAAAGAGACGGGCAGATATTATTACATGTCTCTGATAAAATCATTACTTGATGACAAACTAAGCATGCTAAGAGAACGACCATTTAACCTGAGGGGGGGGGCTATGGTTTTTTTTTTCTGGACAGATATTTTTTTTTTTTTTTGCACGTGTATCAACAAAATATTTTTTTTCAAAATTCACATTATTTTTTTAGGCAGAAAGCCTCCTTCAGAAATTTTATTTTCATCATTTTGGCAGCCAAAATATTTTTTTCACATAAAATCAGATCCAAAATATTTTTTTAGAAAAAAAAACCATACCCCCTTTCAGGTTAAATGGTCGGTCCCTAATAGTCTTTAAAAATGTTGACAGAAATTGGTTATGGAAAATGAAAATATGGTCTCTGATAAAATCTTTCCTTGATGACAAACAAAATATTGCTTATTCTGATGGACAGAAATTGAGTGATATATATTACTGGAGCCCTTTTCACAAAAAATCTTACGACAAATTTAATCGTAAGTCAATATGAAATGTTTAAGACTTACGACTAATTTTTATCGTAAGATTTTTTGTGAAAAGGACTGCTGGTCTTGGTTCGGATTAATTTTTTTTTCAAGTTTTGTACATTTGACATGTATATATCCTTATCCCGATGTTTACACTGCTACTGCTTTAGTTTTGTCCATTTGTTTTGTCTTTGTAAGGTTGTCTCAATTTGTGTATTTAAAATATGAATTCCATGTTTTTTTGATTTTCGATTTTAGAATTTTTCCCCTTTTTGGCTTCAGTATATTATTTGTTGAACTAGTACCATCTCTGTTCAAACTACATATTTTTAAATTATTTTATGAAAAATGTATACGTGACAAAATCCAATAAAATGTACGATTTACAACTGCAACTAAATGATGCTTTTATTGTAGTTCCTCATCTTTAAATCATCATTTTTATGTTTTGCTGAAATAAACTCCCTTATCCAGAATATCTCATGATCAGTTGTAGGCCATATGTGTTTTTTTTTTTAATTTGTACCGTTTTACTGCTTTTATCGGAAAAATGTTGTGTTTTATTAAACATATTCAATCGATTTGATGATGAATTGCCATATTATCTAGCTGTATAGATATAATAGATTTAGGGACAAAAAAA
>MJUU01041544.1:33846-71269 GCA_002080025.1 Modiolus philippinarum
GGAAATTTTTTTCGCCCGCTTAGCGGGCCTGATTATTTTTTTTCCATATACACAATGCTAGAAAATTTTGTTGAGCCGGGCTTTTTTTCTAATGGACAGGATCAGGGCCAGATTATTTTTTTCAACCCAGATGCTGGCCAGGGATTTTTTGGGCAAAGTCAGGGCCAGAAAAACAGAAATTTTTTTTCTAAAAATACCAGCCCCCCCCCTGAAAATCAAATGGTCCGTGCCTTACACCGCTACTGCTTTAGTTTTGTGGCATTTTTGTACATTTGTTTTGTCTTTGTAAGGTTGTCTCAATTTGTGTAAAATATAAATTCCATGTTTTATTGACTTTCGATTTTAGAATTTGTCCCCTTTTTCGCTTCAGTATATTATTGTTGGACTAGTACCATCTTTGTTCAAACTACATTTTTTAAACTATTTTATAAAAATGTTGGGATATGGAGTAAATGTATACGCGGCAAAATCCAATAAAATGTACGATTTACAACCGCAACTAAATGACGCTTTTATTGTAGTTCTTCATCTTTAAATCACCATATTTATGTTTTGCTGAAATAAACTCCCTTATCCAGAATAACTCATGATCAGTTGTAGGCCATATGTGTTTTTTTTTAATTAATTTGTACCGTTTTACTGCTTTTATCAGAAAAATGTTTTGTTTTGTTGAACATGTTCAATCGATTTGATGATGAATTGCCAGATTATCTAGCTGTATAGATATAATAGATATAGGGACAAAAAAAATCATATACCTGTAGTTATTCAAAGAAGCAGTGTTCATGTGTCCAGTTATGTGTATTGGTGATTGTCTTGAATATTGTTATCCAATAGTTTCTGGCATAATGTTTTTCTGACACTTGTATTTGTGATTCACTTAGTATGGAGATCAGGTAGATTGGCATCGCGTGCCATTTCTTTCATTAGTGTGTTCATTTTATCTCTTCCAATTGGTCCACGGAGGAACCATTGTTCATGATCTCTAGGTGTTGTTGTGTGAGTTACAGTTGCCAAGTAAAATGGGGTGTTAGGAGAGCAAATATCATCTGCTCTTCTTGACTTGTAAGACCTATACATGCTGACAGGGCATGTTGAACTAGACGGTACGGCATACATCCTTGGTTTACTATCTCTAACGTTCCTTGTATCCTCTCCGGTTCTTGTTTTTGTTTGACGCTCATTATACTCTAGGTATTCTAATTTTAAATCTGAGTCGTACTGAATAGTTATACACATGTATCACCTTTACGCAAATTTCTGTGTTCTTCCTCCCTCCTCTGATGCCAAAATGTAATGTATTTAAAAACCACTTAGTGTTAAATAGACTTTTTGGCGTACTTGTACCAAGACATCCTTTTTCATATAATTTTGTAACTTCCTCATCACTCAGAGGGTCAGCCCTGTTTGGTAAATTCCCTTTTCCTTCTTTTTTTAGTTTTTTTTGCTTACATTTTAGCACTTCTCGAGTTTCAGCAAATTGATTGTCCCTTATAAGACTATAAGCATATCTATGTCTCTTCAAATATCTTTCGAAACTCCCCAGCATGCCCCTCAAATATGGGGGCTCATAATCTTGACCATTTTTTTGTCTGACACCAACAAAAGTTTGCATAATTGACCGTCAAGCTCTGTATGTGGTGTGTTATGTATTGCTCTTGTTTCCCCTTGCTCACTTAAAAAGTGGGATAACAGTTTAATATGGCCTAGGGTTTTTTGCCTTGTATTTGCGTTTTCGTTTTCATGGATAAATTTATCAATTTCCTGATCAGAATAAGATTTAAATCTACTGGATTGTTTTCTGTTATAGGTTCTAATTGAGGTTCATTCTGCTGATTTGTATTTACTATTTCATCCATTTCTGGTTCATCTTGAGCAATTTGGTGTAGTATGTATTCTGCCACTTCATCAGATATTTCCTCATTTAAATTTTGTACTTCTGTAATTTGATAATTTGTATTTGGTTGAGGAGGGGGTGTAACAAGGTGCTCAATATCTATAATAAGAGCTGACGAGATGGTAGAAGAGGGTTGAACAATTTCTGTAGTATTTTGATTGTTAATTTGAATTAAATTATTGAAATCATCATCATTCATCCCTTTTACAAGTTCATGTTTGGCTGCATTGATGAGGGTTCCATCATCAAATAGATGCACTTTGTACATTGTATAAGTCCCATTTGGTGTAAATTTGTCAACAATCCTCCCTTTTAACCCATTTATGCCAACAGTGACGGAATCTCCTATTTTAAATTGTTTTTCCATGAAGAAATTCTGATACAAAACGTGAAGTTGACAACTGTGTTCTTTTAGCAGACGATGTAAACAAACAAAGTTATCTCCCCTTAAAAAAAAGTAGTTCATGAATATTGAGTATTGCCAGACGTGTTTTATCGTGTTTATTTATAGCTATATTGCTGTTTACTGTTGAGTATGTAAATAACAAAACAACCAGCACTTGAGTAAATATTTTTATTTCAATCAGAAGTAAAAATTCATTACCGAATGATAGGAATTTGTAAAAGATTGTTTGAGAGTCGATTTTGCCGGGAAGAAATGCGTGAAATTAAGTGACGTCATTTTTCTGTCATGTACAGGGGGTTACAAGACAGAAAAATCTTGTACCCCTAAAAATAGGTACTGGCTTATCTTTTTAGTGAGAAAATGTAATTCATTCATATTTACGTTTTGTTTTTACGTTTTGTTTGAAGCGCGCTTCGTGTCATACACTGTCTCAAAAATCAATAACGAGTCTCCTGTTGTAGTATGTATTCAAATGTTATTTGTTTTCTGTGAAGCCTTTTTTTTGTAAACGCCGATTGGTTCATACGAGAGTGACAAACTACAGTGTTCACGCGGGAAACAAATTGTAAGCCTTTGGTGATGAGTAAAAAAGCACAATCACGAGGGTTTCCGAGCGCAGACACGCCCCCTTATAACAAATTCTTGATATGAATAAATAAATAAATAATATTTATGTAAAAGATTTACCCTCACGGGTTGAAATTCAAACATAATTAATAACTATATTACATAAACGTGACAAACATAATTATCAATCAAAATATTTACAACACAAACACGTGGGGTTAGGATTGATGACATTCCCCAATAGCTATAATGGACAAGTCCACCATCACCTGTATAATTTCTGTATTGATCTATTTATATCTCTTTGTCGGTCACAGTTATATTCAACACATAGTGGCCAATTCATTAATGTAGCCACAATGAAATTTGCCGCTACTTTTCTCAAAATATCTTTTTAAGTAAATGTTAAAGGATGACATGGCATACACCAATGGAAAGCTAATTTTTTGCCGCTTCATGCCATGCATTACCTTAATTTTACAACAAAGGGATAAAGAGTTTTCCATTACCTTCCTATGTTATTTTTACAGAAAATTTAAGTCGAAAACAGGGGGAGTACACCTGGTTAACTGAACACCTGTATTTGTTAAAATGCCCTGGGGTCTATCGATTAACTAAAACACGTGGGTCGGGAGTTAATCTCGATCGCGAAGCAAAAAATTAATTATATAATTACTTGACAAAGTGTCAGCAAAAACTTTTTAGCAGTAAACAATTTTTAAAAAATAAAATTAAATGGTAACTGGATATTGGTTCTCAGATTTACCAAAACATTTTTATGTAAATTAGTAAACAAATCAAAATTCTGTTTGTTCATTGGCCACCCGGATAAACAGCAAACAAGCACCCTATATGCAAATAAGTAATAAATCGGCAATCCATTCGGTGTGTTTTCATTGGTTTTCATTCATCAATCACTCCCACATCGAATTTCTTAAAATTTAAGTGAAATTAACATGAAGGTCTATGGAAAATATTTTTATTTGAACTTTGATTAATTCGGTAAATATACCATACTCTGCGGCAAAAAAATTAGTAAATGATACATAAATGTTTTATTAGTGTGTTATTTAAAACAAAACAGCTACAGCGATTTAAGCTGCGGCAAATTTCGTTGTGCGTAGTTTAGAATTGAAAGATTCATGTTCATAGAAAACAAAAAAAAAAAATCATCGGCTAAAGAGCTAACAGTGTGAGTATAATAGATTTCTACTTGCAGCCAAACTCACGATGTTAGCTCTATAGCCGATGATAATATATAAGGGATAAAAACGCAAAAAGATCGATACTTTTTTCGTTGTCAAGTCTCTACAAAATTATCATCAAGCGAATTTAGCCAGTTATAGCGATTTTAAAGGCTAAAAACTTTTTAAAAGGTTCCCGCTTCGCGGTCGCCTTTTAAAAAGTTTTTTGCGCCTTTACAATCGCAATAACTAGCTAAATACGCTCGATAATATATAATATATATAATGTCTTCATGAACGAAAGTTCACTCAGTATCAAAGAAGAGTTATATGGATGAAGTTGTTCCAACAGGTTGATTTTAAACGATATCTAATATTCAGATAAATTTCAATGGTGGTTTATGTATATTTCAAAGCGTGTCAAAAAGGCGTTAAATTCAGTAAAAAAAATGTCAGTGAATAGTATTGAACCTCTAAACTTTATCAAAGAAAAACGAAGAAGAGAGAAAACGTAAGTTTTGACAATGTAATGAAATACTTTCAGCCAAAATATTTCTCATACAGGAAATTTTAAACCTCATGATACCACATGCACAAGGAAAGGCCAGGGGGAGGATGTACAGATGAGTGCAGACATAACCTCTCATCCAAGTTAACTCTAAGTTAACTTAGAAATGTTTCTAAGTTAACTTGAAGTTATCCTAGAGCAGTCATAGAACCAATTCTAGAAACGGTCATAAATTATGACTGCTCTAAGTTAACTTAGAGCAGTTCTAAAAGCGGTCATACCTGGTTCTAGGCGGAACTGTTCTAAAAGCTGTCATAGTTCTAAAAGTGGTCATAAAAATGGTCATATTTCTAAGTTAACTTAGAACAGTTCTAAAAGTGGTCATTATAATGCGCGTTACAGTAGTTCACTATGGGTCATGATAACGGGCCCGATAACGGGGCTATCTTTGTGACGATCGGACGTGATTATTCCGTATTGAATTCACAGATTTCCCTTTCCTTATATATATGATAGCCCGTGTCTGTTAATGTGATTTGGGCATTTTCAGCTCGGCGTTAATGTTTTTGGTAAAATAAATCAGTTGTTGATCCTTTTTGAACCATTTTGCGCTTTCTTCACTTTGTGTTAACTGTAACAGGGTATAAAAAGCACTGCTTCCTTTTAATCACAAAAATGTGCTACTTGTTTTGTAGATTGTTATATCAGATAAAGGACTTATAATATAAGTCCTTGTACAGATGTCAAATAAGATTTAAACTTCCTATAATTTGACTAAAAACAGATGGCAAAAGGGACATTTTCTGCAATCGATATAATATCGATGCCCGCAATAAAAAAAACTTCCTGTAATTTGAAAAAAAATCATATGCCAAAAGGGTAATTTTCTGCAATCGACATAATATCCATACCCGCAATCAACTGACTTACCGCAATTTGACTAAAAAAAATATTGCAAACATCAATGCCGGCAATAAAATAAACTTACTGTAATTTGAATAAAATCATATGGCAAAAGGGACATTTTTCCGCAATCGACAGAATATCAATGCCTGCAATCAATGAACTTAATGTAATTTGACTCAAACCAGATGGCAAAAGGGACATTTTCTGCAATCGATATAATACCGGTTCCCGCAATCATAGAGTTCAATATAATTTGAATAAAATCATATGGCAAAATGGACATTTCTCGCAATCGACACAATATCAATGCCCGTAATCATGAAACTTAATGTAATTTTAATAAAATCATATGGCCAAAGGGACATTTTCTGCAATCGACATAATATCACTCCCCGCAATCAATTAACTTACTGTAATTTGATTAAAAACAGATGGCAAAAGGGACATCTTCTGCGATCGATAAGATACCGATGCCCGCAATCAGGAAACTTAATGTAATTTGAATAAAATCACATGGCAAAAGGGACATTTTTCTGCAATCTGCATAAAATAAATGTCCGCAATCAATAAACTTACTGTAATTTGACTAAAAACAGATGGCAAAAGGGACATTTTCTGCAATCGGTATTATATCGATGCCCGCAATCAGGAAACTTAATGTAATTTGAATAAAATCATGTGGCAAAAGGGACATTTTTCCGCAATCGACATAATATCAATGCCTGCTTTCAATAAACTTACTGTAATTTGACTTAAACCAGATGGGAAAAGGGACATTTTCTGCAATCGATATAATACCGGTGCCCGCAATCATAGAATTCAATATAATTTGAATAAAATCATATGGCAAAAATGGACATTTTTCGCAATCGACACAATATCAATGCCCGTAATCATGAAACTTAATATAATTTTAATAAAATCATATGGCAAAGGGACATTTTCTGCAATCGACATAATATCACTCCCCGCAATCAATTAACTTACTGTAATTTGATTAAAAACAGATGGCAAACACAACACGAAAACGCTGATTTGCATATATTTGACTATGTGGGCAAAGAGATGACAAAGGGATGAACTTTTCTGCCCGAAATATTTGCAAACGTGTGTGCTAGTATTTAAATAAACCTTTAATTTGCAATAAAATACAAATCTGACAAATATTTGACAAATTAATCAGAAATATTTACATTACTTTGTCAGCAAAATAAAGGTGTTTAAATATATGCCAATAATTTACATCGATTTCCAATCCTTCGGATTCCTTAATGAAATCTTAACATTTACTTATTCAATTTACAAGGATACGGGCAGTTTTTAGAGACCTCCTTTTATGATTGCTCCACAAGTTTTATTTACAATTATTTGCACCTTAATCTTATATATGCAAATGTTTTTCGTGTATTTGCAAATGATTACATATATGTTGATATGTTTTTAAAAAGTAAAATTTGCCCGATATATTAACTATGGTTCGGGCAGAGTTTAGAGACCTCCTTTTACAATTGCTGCACAATCCTAATCAAATATAATTAAAGATTACAGTTTTATTTTCAATCATTTGTACCTTATTCTTTTATATGCAAATGTTTTTCATCTATTTGCAAATGATTACATATATGTGAATTTGTTTTAAAAAGTAATATTTGCCCGATATATTTACTATGGTTCCGGCAGTATTTAGAGACATCCTTTTACAATTGCTGCACAATCCTAATCAAGTATAATGAAAGATTGCAGTTTCATTTACAATCATTTGCATCTTATTCGTAAAAATGCAAATGTTTTTCATCTATTTTTAAATAATTGCATAGATGTTTTTTAAAAGTAATATTTGCCTGATATATTTACTATGGTTGGGGCAGATCTTAGAGACTACATTTTACGATTTATTTACACAGCTTGCCAAATACAACCAAATATGACCGTTTTATTTACAGTCCTTTCTACACCTTATTGAGGAATGAAAATATATCAGATTAATTAACAAATATTTATTGTGATAAGAATTGTTTTTATATCATTTAAAAATTGTCTAAAAAATGAAATTCGTCTTTGCTACAACATGGATAGGATTTGAAGACCAACATTTCTAATATATTTACAAACTTATTAAAATATTATTTTTTTTCGATCATTCTCATACTGTTGACAGAAATTGCTAATCGTTGCAATACTTGTATTTGTTGTAAGAAAATGTGTTCAGGAGAAATTTTAATAATTCTACACCTTCACACAACAGCACCAATACACCTTTTCACTCATCATTACAAGTCCACAAAAATTAGCAAGCTGTCTATGATTCAAAATGAAAAACACGCTGATGCAGAGTTAGCACGTGAACAACTACAAAAAAAACATTTCTCCATTTCTTCCAGCGTGTTTACACGTGTTTTTTTTAATTATTTTTACTATACCCTTGAGGAAGACATTACATGTCGAAATATTGGGCTGTTTTACCCCTTTTTTATCTTTTAAATTCAGATGTCCTTTTTTATATTTGTTTTTATTTTGACTGTGCCCAATTTAGGTGGTTAACCACTCTCTTGACTATTGTATTTTTAATAAAACATGTATTTGGTTTTCACCAACTTTTCTATTATTTATGGTAATACCATTCATATAAATTGACGCCTTTTTACCACCGAACACAAACACTTTCCTGAAATGGGCTGATAGGATAACGATGTTAATTAGTACTAGAACATATGACTTCACATATTCATTCCATCGGATTTTTTTCATTTTTATTTTCTTTTTAAAGTGCGACACTTTAAGAGTCAGTGTATATTAAAAAGAAACGGCGCGAGGTTCTATATTGTAGGACTAAGGGACCGACCATTTAACCTGCAAAGGGGGGGGGGGGGTATGTTTTTTTTTTCTGGACAGTGTATCAGTGCACGTGTATCAACAAAATATTTTTTTGCAAAATTAACATTATTTTTTGGGGAAGAAAGCCTCCTTCAGAAATTTGTTTTCCTCATTTTGGCAGCCAAAATATTTTTTTCACATAAACTCAGATCCAAAAAAAAACCGTAGTAGCCCCCCTTTTCCCCCTTCAAGTTAAATGGTCGGTCCCTAAATGTGCATTGTGACTGGCATTGGTGATTTTTTTATTAAACTATATTTAAAATTAACGGTGTTTGCAACTTGCATTTGTACTGGTTATAGTCATGAATCATGATCTTGTAGTTACGTAATATTTCCATACATGTAAAACTAGACTGTTTATAGCATATATGTTAATTATCCTCAGTAAGATGTTACGACATCCATTTTCGGTTATTCAGTAAGACCATGCTGGGAAAACATGTTGCTACATGTACATGTGTTATATAGCTTTAAAATAAGACATAGACCATAGTCGGAGAGGAATCTCATTTTCTATTCAGTTGTAAACTAAAAAGGAACGGATACATTGATTAGAAACCTTTAAATTAAACTTTCGAAAAACCTTTCTTTATTGAAAAAAGATTTTCTCCTCAATGAACTTCATACATGTATGTATATCTTATTTATGTGAAATTTACTATCTAAAAAGGTATTTGTAGGAAGAATGAGAATACTCTCCCTACATCAAAGCCTTGTGTTTAACTTTATATGGTTCTTTGATTTTCATTGATTCTTAAGATCATTTAGGTTCAACGATTTTTTTGTCAGATTTCCCTCTAGTGTGGTCGTAGTGCTGCTGATGAAGCATTGTTGCAACCGTTTTTATAATAATTTTTTTCCTGTTAAATTTTTATGTTCCAACGCTCCAATTCTTATTTCATTGATGAAAAATATAAATTTAGCAGGACAAACTATGAACACGATATTATAAATCAAGTCATTACAAAAAACGTTATTACAATAAGCGTTACGAATGTAACAACCGTTTTTGTAATAATCATCCATTTTTGTAATAAAAACAATTTCATAACAACTATTTTCACCATGGAATTTTAATATTCCAGTGTTTTAGTTGGCTACGTGTATCTAAGAAAATATAAAACTGGCAGAAAAAAATATATAATTGGTATGGTAAAGGGAGTGAGAACCGAGATGTAAGTTAAAAAAAGAATAATACAAATACAATAGCAACATTGGAAACAACAAGAAAAAGGATATCACTTTAATAAGGTACGGAAAAGAAAAAAATGGACATACATATATACGGTTGTTCAACTTGGTAAATCAGTTGGTCAACACAGACATGAAAATCAAGTTATTCCAAAAAGCGTTATTACAAAAACATTCTCACAGAAAGCCAGTGATTGAGTAGCAACCGGTTTTGCAATATTTTTTCCACTATGAAATTAATACAATGTATTGCAATGATTCAGTTTTCTACTTATATATGATGAATACTGTAGAAAACTGTTTCTTGTATGGTAAATCAAGTTATTACAAAAAGCGTTATTACAAAAAACGTTGAATGAATAACAACCGTTTTTGTAATAACCAACCGCTTTTGTAATAACAGTTTTCACTAGTTCCAATGTTTTTGTTGTCTACTTGGATCTAAAAAATATAAAACTGGCAAAAAACCTATATGATTGCTATGAATAAGGAAGTAAAAACCGAGACGTAAGTTAAAAAAACAGTAATAATAATACAATAGCAACATTGGAAACAACAATAAAAAAGGATATCACTTTGGTAAGTCACAGAAAAAATGGACATACATATACGTTTGTTCAAGTTGGTAAATCAGTTGGTCAACACAGAAATGAAAATCAAGTTATTTAAAAAAGCGTTATTACAAAAAACATTCTCACAGAAAGCTAGTGATTGCGTAACAACCGGTTTTGCAATATTTTTTTGCTATGAAATTAATATTTCAATGATTCAGTTATCTACTTATATACGATGAATAATGTAAAACTAGTAGAAAAGCTGTGTCTTGTATAGTAAATCAAATTATAACAAAAAAGCGTTATTACAAAAACGTTGAATGAGTAACAACCATTTATGTAATAACCAACCGCTTTTGTAAAAATTGTTTTCACAATGGAATTTTAATGTTCTAATGTTTTTGTTGTCTACTTGGATCTAAAAAATGTAAAACTGGCAAAAAAAAACCAAAAAAAAAATAAACAGATGATTGGTATGAATAAGGAAGTTAGAATCGAGATTTAAGTTAAAAACCAAAAATAATTCATATGTAATAGCAACATTGGAAATATGAAGAAACATAGACATCACTTGAATAAGATATGACGTGAAAATCATGTCAAACGGCGCCCTCCGCAGATTGCACGGGTTTATACAATCTACACTCATATTTTGCATTTTTGCATTATGCGCCTGGGCGCAGACCGCAAATATTGAGGCGCAGATTGCAAGTCTTGGGGTGCAAATTGCAAGTAAATTGGGCGCAGGTTTCTGCTCCAACCTACTAGTATTTTACGTATACACGTGCATTATGAATACTTTACTTTTGATTTAACCCTAAATCATTCCGGCCCTGGCTATTACCATAACCCTTTTACTGACTATAACCCTGACCCATTCCCTGACTAACACTAACCCTTTCTCTAAATTTATCCCTAACACTTTCCCCGACTTTACCCTAACCCTTTCCTCAAATATAAAAACCCTACCCTTTCCCTGACTACTATACTTACCCTTTCTCTGAATATAACCATAACCCCTTTTCTGAATATAACCCTAAAAAAACGAGTAAGACAATTGTTTCTTTGTCTCAGAGGTCAAATTATGAAATAAAACAACGAATGGTTGGTATGTAAAACAGTTCAATCAGTGATAAGGATTCTTGACATCCTTTTGAAAGAGAAAGAATACCGTAATTCATAGTGTATATGTTAGCAGATGAAAATTTATTACAAAAAGTGTTATTACCAAAAACGTTCTCACAGAAAGCCGTTGAATAAATAACAACCGTTTTTGACATATTTTTTTCACTATGAAATTGATATTCCAATGCTTCAGTTGTCTACTTATATTGATAAATAATGTAAAACTGGTAGAAAAACTGTGTGTCTGGTGTGGCTATTCAATTTATTACAAAAAACGTTGAATGAGTAACAGCCACATTTGTAATAAACAACCGTGTTTGCAATATATATCTTTCACTATGGAATTTTAATGTTCCCAAGCTTCTGTTTCCTACTTACATTGAAGAAAAATGTAAAGCTATAGGAAAAAATGTGTGCCTGGTATGATAAAGTACGTGAGAACCGAACCGTCAATCCAAAACGAATAATCCAAGGACAATGGCAACATCGGAAACAACAAAGAGAGAGACACAACACGAGTACGGTGCAGACAAGAATAATGAAGACACACATACCTTCACACAAAGATGAACAACACGATCCCAATAAAAAAACATGAGTGAGATCAGGTGCATCGGTAGAGTTAGCATCTCCTGCTTCTTATAAGACACTCGCCGTGTTGAATATGTCAAATCCGGTAGAGGAGGTAACAATTAAGCTTTTAAAGGGAAAGATCTGTTGTCATCTGGGAAACATATATCCTATAACAGTCGACAGGATGGTGATGTCAACCGTAAAACTTCTGAAGGGATGACTTCAAATTTTGGGTAACATACCCTTGTTTAAGTAGCCTATTTGTGAGCAACCGGGCTCTATCAAGGAAGTCACTTTATCGGCCACAGGATCTTGAATAGCGAGTGAGGTGGGAGATGTTAGCTCCGTATGTACGCCCTGTTGAAATGTTGCTACAAAGAAAAGGGAAGTTGACTATTGGAAACGTGAAGTCATCGCGTTTGTCGTACAGCTTACTTTGAAGTCTACCTCTGTTGTAAATTTCGAGATGAAGGTCAAGGAATGAGGCCGATGTAGAAGTGCATGTAGTAACCTTAATTTCGAGCTCTTTTGGATAGATCAGATGAAGTAAATCACCAAAACGAGGGTTGTTAAGTGACAAAATATCATCTATATCACGGAAGCCAAAATTGAAGGATTGGGTCAGTTTTTATCTTTATTTTGAAGAAGCCCTTCGATGAATTCATCCTCATCAGAGTAGAGTAACAGATCGGCCTTGAGAGGTGCACAGTTTGTGCCCATAGGAAATCCGATAGTCTGTTTAAAAAACAAGTCTTCCAAACTGGACAAATATAATGCCGATCAGAAACTCTAACATTTTAATAACTTCTTCCTCTGTAAATTAAGTTGTTACTAAAAGCGTTATTACAACAACGTTGAATAAGTGAGAACCATTTTTGTAATAAACAACCATTTTGGTAATATTTGTCCTCACTGTGGAATTTAAATGTTCCAATGTTTTCGTTTTCTGCTTATAAAAATTTGGTGGCAGAAAAAACTATGTGACTGGTTTGACTGAAAGATTTTCTTGATAGATGTTTCTCGCGTCAGAACATAAAACGAAGATATAAGTACATTGTTATAGGCAAAGAACAAGCATATTTTGTGAAATACAACTTAGAATCACACAAAAATATATAGAGGAAAAAAATGATACAAATGTTAGAGTTTCTGATTTACGTTATATTTGTCAAGTTTGGAGGACTTTTTTTTTTCAACAGACTATCGGAATTCTAATGAGCATCAACTGTGCACCTTTTCTAGCCAATCTGTTTCTCCACTCATATGAAGCTGAATTCATCGAAGGGCTGCTTCAAAGTAAAAAAAAAAACAGCCCTTGTTTTGGTGATTATCTTCATCTTATTTATCCGAAAGACTTCCAAATTAAGGATACTACAGATACCCCCCACATCGGTCTCGTTCCTTGACCTTTCTTTTGAAATTGACAGCAGAGTTACACTACAAAATAGGCTTATAACAAACGCAATGACTTCACTTTTTAAATCGTCAACTTCCCATTTCTTTGAAGCAACATTCCAAAAGCGCCAGCAGATGGAATAAAAATCTCTCAACTCATTTGCTACTCAAGGACCTGTAGTCGATACAGTGACTACCCTGAGAGAGCTCGATGGCTTACAAAAGGGCTACTTAAAACTTTGTTTTTCCGCTAACGGATTTGACTTTACTACCGGAGTTCACATGTTCAACACGGCAGGTATCTTATAAGAAGCAGGAGATGCTTACTCTACCAGTGCACTTGATCTCACCCATGGTTTTTTATGGGGTCCATGTTGTTCATCTTTGTATGAGTGTGTGTCTTCATTTTTTTTCTTTCTTTGTCGTACTCAAGTTGTGTCTTTGTTTCTTTGTTTTTCCAATGTTGTCCTTGGATTGTTCGTTTTAGACTGACTGCTTCTTACTTACATGGTTAGGGAAGAGAGAACCGAGACATATGCTGTTATCGTTAATTCATTTTCTGCATTTGCTCATTTCGATAACTTATGTCTCATCAGTGCAGATAAAACCAAAACGTTTGGAAGTCATTAACCGAAACCTCGTATAAGCTGATAGAGAACGAAAAAAAAAAAAAAATCAAAATACAATAACAACACTGAAAACACCAAGAAACAAAGAAATCACTTTAGTAAGGGACAAATAAGAAAATATGGACACACATATACAGTTGATCGACACGGACATGGTAAATCAAATTATTGCAGATTTGACAGATGTAACGATTTACCAGTGAAAGTTTAGAAGTAATTGATATTCTGAAAATTCGCCTTGTTCACCAATATCGGGCTTAAAGTAGAGCTTAGTTCACAAAAGGTGTAAAATGCCAAGTCGTAGTTTATCCAACATTGATCTGTACAACACAAATTTGTGTGTTTTTATAATTTTATATCTGAAAATAGATAACAACATGTCAATTTTAGCAAAAATTTGTTGAGGTTTATATTATTAAATTATGGCTATCATTTGTACTTGTCGCAAGGAAGATAAAATGGACGTTGATTTTATAACCATTTTAACTGAATTTATACTATTCATGGATAATATGAGGGGAAAAAAGGACAAAACTAAGTAAAAAGGATAATATTCAAAGATATGTTTATTTGGTCTATTTAAAGGTTATATATTGGTCATTGAAACATATTATGTTTCTATTTCACAAATGGGAATAGATTGCGTAGAGTTTATTACCGGACTTATTAACACCGACTGTGACAAAACCGGACTTTTCAGTGGCAGTGTGACGGATGCCACGCGCCACGCGTGGAGCAGATCATGCTAACCCTTCCGGAGCATCCGATGAAAACCCAGTTTTTGTAGGGTTCACACTACTAGTGCTTTAGTTTTGTGACGTTGTTCTTTATTTGTGTTTATTTTTTTGTGTTTGTCGCACTGTCTCAATTCTATGGCCGTCACCACGACATCATAGATAGATATGAAATGTCAGTGTCACAAATAAGATTGACATTTCAGCTAGATTCGCGTCCTTCCAGATTTGACATCACCGGTTTTGACTTTACCCTGGATTGACCCACTGACAGTGTGACGGACGCTGTGCAAAGAGCAGGACATGCTTACCCTTCCGGAGCACCTGATGTCACTCTTGTTTATTGAGAGTTCACACTGTTAGTGCTTTAGTTTTTTGTGTTGTATTATAATGTTCGTGTGTTTTGTGGGCATGTGGTGTCTTTGGTCTTCCGTCTTTTGGTGTTCTTGCTTTTGCCTTGTCTCTGGACTTTGATTTGTGTAATCTTGTGCTTTGTTCCTTCGGTATTCTACTCAGCCGTTGTTTCGTGTTGGATATGAATTGCCGTGAGTTTGGATTTATGGTCTTAGAATTCACCCCTTTTCTCGATCTTGCTTCGGTATTCGTTTGGCGATGTATTGACACATCTTAACATATTTTATATAGAGAAGATACAATAAAAGACTGAGAGCAAAAAGAATGCAGGAATGAGACTTGTATAAACAATTTAACAAATACTATTTTGAGAAAAATTTTAAATTTTCCGTACATATTTTGGAGGCGTAGTGTTATGCTTTGTGGCTTTTTAGAACATATTGGGTATAGAAATGACAATAATGTAAATTCTTTATAAAGCTTATACCTAACTAAGCCTCTTAATGTTAAGTATTCCTCTGGAGTTATTCCTAAATAGGAGGTACCAGTCAATATTTGAAGCAACTGAAAGAAAACAAATTCAGCAAAACCAAATATTTCCAAATAACGTTGGGTAGGTCTACAAAGGGGCATTTTCCACTATTGCATGCAAGTTATGCTTATTTTAACATGTTTTATTATGAATGGTATTATGGAAGAGGGCAACGTGCACGGTGTGTTATTCCAGACCATGGTTTTCTTGAAATGTATATATCTTTTCAAGGTATATACATGGATGCTTTTAATTACTTGCTTTGTTAGAACATTTCAATGTTTTGTCAGTTAAAAGAATGATGTCTTCGGAATTAAATGAATGGAGCTGTTTTCATAGTTTTTTTTATCTGCATATTTTAAAATAAGACATATATTTTGACTTTAAATAAAGTTGTACAATTTTTATGGTATGATCCACTTTTTGATGTCGACTGTACGTAGCATTTATTTTGTTCCTTGACACTGCAAGAAGACATTTTTGAATTATGGTTCAAGTAAGTGGTTTGCATATTCTATGGAAATATTTAGCTGTATGTCAAATTTTGATGTGACAATGTTCAGGTTTGGTTCTGTTTGTCCTATATTTTGTTCCCTTTCAATATCCGGAAAGCCTTGAGAAGTGAATTAAAATCACTTATGGCGTTCATCTTGTATCATCCGACATTCTTGATATCTGGTCTGGGTCCTTTGAAAATTTCGATGTTAATATACTGTTAGCATGGACTTGCCGAACTTTCCAATTGTCTTTAGCTCTCGCAATATCTCCTCAAGGCGGCATCCCCATGTGAAAACATCTTCATCCTCAGGTTGTCTTGCCTTGTAAAATTGTCCAAAGATCGCTTCTCAGGGATTTACCTTATCAGTAAATAAGCTGCATTGCCTTTCAATGATCGTCGTATTGCCATCTTTATGGTGTCATTGGATTCCTCACTAAACGCTACACCTCGTACCTCCACATGTCGTAACTCACTCCGATGTTATCATCGCCATTAAATGCCGAAATCTTATGTATATAAGCTTCCCATGCATCTTCAGAGTATTCTTTGTATTCATCTAGGTAAAATCACCTGGTGTATTGGCAGAAGGTTTTACTTCAATATCCTTAATGACTGAACAATATTTGTCGACCTCTTCTTGTGTCAACTGATCCAACCTGTCTCTGTGGTTGTTACAAATAAAAATCTTAAGCAAAAACAAATATTTCAAAAATATATATTACTTTATATTTTTATTCTGACTTACATATGGTGTATTGATATGCTCTATAAAATAAATATCCCCCCAGAGCCATTTAATTACATGTCTCTGATCCCGCACAGTAATTAGAGTTTGAATGCTGGTATACCATTTCAGAGATGTTATGGCCAAAGCAGCCAGAAATCAAACTTTTACTAAATACATTCAATGCAACAAATATCTTTTTTTTTCGGCGTGCTATAGTGGTTTGTTTTTGTTTCAGTCTTTCTGGTACAAGATTTATCTGGGTGTCCAATGGGGACACATTTTCACTGTCACAAATTACTTAAATATACAATGAAGGGATATGGAGTAAATGCACATGAGAAAGAGTCTTTACAAATACATGATGTATGCTCTCTATATTTTTCAGTTATGGTGTACTTGTGCGTGAGAGAATTTCTCATATGGATATACTATTGATACTTTCAACTTTTGGCAATTATTTATGTAATTTTCGAAATGTAATCCAGCCCACATCTCACTATTTTATAACGCCAAGTTTTCTTACATTCGACTTGATTAGTGCCCTGTGTTTGTCTATATGTTGTAGTTGTCCACTAGCTTAAGACACTAGTGCTTTTGTCGGGCAAAGGTTGACAGTGATTGTAAGAGCACTTTACCAGTTTAATTGATGTTTGTTGACAATCCCGCACCCATGACCAAGAAAGACATGGATGTAGCGTTGCTCGACAATTAGCAAATAATTCCGCTTAAACCGGTGCTAGGGGCCGTCTTGAACTTACTATGAGGTATGAGCAAAGCTCATTGTTGAAGGCCTCATGGTGACTTCAAGATGAAGAACAACAATAAAAGCGTTGTTCCTTTGCTTGTTTTTTACCATGTATTTGTAGAGACTTTGTCTCATGTGCATTTACTCCATATCCTTTTATTCACCATGGTAAAACAAAGAATAAGAGCAACGCTTTTATTGCTGATGTTCAACTTGAAGTCCTCATGAGGCCTTAAAACATTTTTTCGCTCTAAGTTTATTGGTGTTCTCAGTTACAATGTGTCCATGGATAAAAGAGGAAATGCAACTTAAAATTTACTATATTGACTGGTCATATGTATGAACACTTATCAGATTGTACCAAAAACTTTAAAATATTGACTGTCCAATTGTATCAACACTAATCAGAATTTACCAAAAGCTTTACTCTATTGATTGCCCATTTGCATCAACACGTATTATTTTATTGTATGTTTATTCGTTTCAACACTTATCAATTTTACCAAAACCTGTCCATATGTATCAACACTTATCAGACTTAACCATTGATTGTCCATTTATATCAAAATTTGTCAATTTTTTCCAATGTTCATTGCTGTAGAATTATTTATCCAGCGTCTTGAGTTCATCTTATTCCAAAAGGGGGAGGGGTTCGGGTTAACATCAGTGGACTGACTTAAATTGAAAAGCTTATTTTGCTATTTCATTCCTATATCTATGCTTACTTACTATGATGTGGTGTTTAACGTTCCATTCTACATGCTTGCAAATATTGTGTTGGTAAAAAAAACACAATAGTTGTTGAAGCTAGTAATAAAATATCATTAATAATAGCACATATAAAAAAAGTAAAAGTAATCATTTATCTGCACTTTTGAGGCATATGCAGAAATTAAATATAACTTCGGTATTTTGTTATTTAGTTATTTAGTTTTACACTTGTTCGAAATGTCGACAACCTCTACTAGTGGAATCAGACATTGACGTGGCTGATAGCCTTTCCACACACATTATTCTTTTACATTCGATTGTAGACTACTAGTATTTATCCAGCGTCTTGAGTTCATCTTATTCCAAAAGGGGAGGGGTATATTTATCGGTTAAATGCATTGCATATTGTGTATTCAGCAATCTCTAAATGAGCGTACCTACCTAAAGACACCAGTTGACGACAAATTGTATGCGGAAGACGCTGGTTAATTTACGGAATATTGAGATTATTACAAGGTTACAATTTCAGCAATATTCAATGAATAATCTTATTCCACGAAATACAAGATGACTGTAATCATTGTCTGTAAACTTGACAGTTTTTTCTTTAAAATATTAGTAAACAAATGCAAGACAACTAATCAAAGTTGTGGCATTTCTTTGATAATCCCTAATAAAAGTGGATCGGACCATCATGTTACAGAATTATGTGGGTAATTGCAGACAGTAGATTGTCTATACATCAGTCACGTGATAGAGACGAAATGTCAGAAAAACGAGAAATCTATAAAATACAGTTTCTCAAATGTACCAGTGAAGAAAGCAAATGAACTCTGTCGCGAATTTGCGGGTGTTTTCTAGTAGTCATAATATTTAAATAAATTAAATGGTAAAAATAAGAAACAGAAGTAGAGTAATAAAATTTAGAGCACGGTTAAACTCTTTAATAATGGAAAAGGCCTATAAATAAGAAGAGGTTCCAAACGTTTTGATGCCCGTTTTCAATTACAGAATAAAAAGGGATATACATGTAAAAGTAATCATTTAATATACACAAGTGTGTCTGTTAACGTTTTTAGTACGTTTATTTCGTATAGTTGCGTTTTTTTTAGGATCGTCAGGTTTTTGCTTGATTTAAGCATTGGTTGTGGTACGTTTCGTCACATACCAACTCTGTTTTTATTTATTTTGACTAGAATCAGAAAAAAGAAGGGAAACGGGGAATGTGTCAAAGAGACAACGACCCAAAGGGGGGTAATAACAACTCAAAGCCACCATAAGATCTTCAATGAACTGTGAGCAAACCCCACACCCAATGGCAGGTCGGAGTCGGCCCCTGAGTAAAGAGTAATCAAGTTCAGCGAAATAAACATAATCCCAGACTCCTATAGACATAAAGTAAACGAACTAGAAAAAAGACAAGACACACAAAGGCTTAATAAATTTCCTGACTTAGGACAGGCGCAAACCTGCTGCAGCGGGGTTGAACTAGTTTTATTGGGCCCAAACCTTCCCCCTACAGCCAATGTGATAAATCAAAAAAACAATCGTAACAACAGTAAATTCAGTTGGCAACAGGACTGAGTCAATTGTGAAAAATGAAACTGAAAGAACTAAATATACGGATATAAACATGAAATCACAAGAGACTACTAGCAGTTAACTGACATGCCAGCTCCAGACCCATTACCAACTGACAAAGTAAGTTATTTACCCTCAGTATACAGCTTCCACCAAGATCCCTTCCTGTGAGGAGTTTAGCATAATGATTTCATGCATATACCGGAATACATAACCCGTGTCCATGCAATATAGATTTTAGAAATTTAGAATGTGTTTAGTTAAAATGCAAAGACCCTATCAAAAAATCAATGTTAATACCAAAGAGGGCCATTATACGTAATGACTTGACGACAATACCATAATTATAACCCTTATGAATTAGACGATTTAAAGGTTTTATAAGTTTGTTAGGCGAGTTAAAGTATTTCTTACTCTTATGTAAAACATTACCGTAAAATAAGGGATGTGAAATACCAGCCTTGATTAGGTGTTTACAGGTTGCATATAAGCGGGAGGTTGATGCATCAATAAACCTGGTTTAACCCACCCTTTTTAAAATGCCCGTTCCAAGTCGGGAATATGACGGCTTGCAAAAAATGTTCTGTGTCGGATTGTGTTCCCCTGATTCAGTCGAATGTTATACGGATTTTCCTTACTGGTCTCTTCCTTTGATCGATTAGGCCTTTTGTTGTCACTTTTATTTATCGTAAATTTTAGTATCTAATTTACCATTCGTTACATCAAAATTGATGTCTAAGAACGGACAATTATGATTATCAGAATTGGCTTTGTTCAAAGTAAGTTCTTTAGGGTAGATGTCCTTATAATACGTATTGAAGTCGTCATTACCTAAACTTAAAATATCATCCAAATATCGGAAAGTGTTGTTAAACTTTTCAGTTAAATGCTGTTTAGATGGGTCTTTGCTGATGTTGGTCATAAACTGAGATTCGGAGCAGTACAAAAAGGGGTCCGCTATAAGTGGTGCACAATTGGTACCCATAGAAATTCCTATGACCTGGCGATAAATACAGTTACCGAAACGAATGAATATATTGTCAAGTAAAAATTCAAGTGCTGAAATCATATCAAAACAAGTCCAATTAGTTGAATTCTTTTGTTTTGTATTACTACAATGTGTTTTAAAGGAATTAGAACACATGTATTCACAGTCGGATTTTTTGAATGCACATTGACGTCTGAATTTTTTCTTTATAATATTATGTGGTAAGGTAGTATAGAGGGTAGAGAAATCAAAACTTTCAAGGGATTCACAGGGGGCATTAAAAGCATTCAATTTATCAGTACGTTTAGACGTTTTAGAATGTTTTGTTATTTCGTACATTCATTCTACGTACCATAACTTTTCCAAAAGCTTTATTTACTTATTAAATGAAACGGCTTAAATAAATACTTTTGAGAACAAATCTATATCAGAACATATTTCAAGACACAGCAAGGGGAAACGGGATAGAATAGGTGTCGTCAATGCATCATTGCAAAAACAGATTACGGTAACCTTATATAACATAAGAATGATAAACATTCATGTTTCTTTTAGTTGTTGTCTTTTTAGTGCGTTATTACTGCATTTTTTTTAAATATACGCGGACATTGAGAAAATGCACATGACTCAAAGTCTTCACGAATAAATGCTAAAATCAACAATGGAACATTGCTTTTATTGATCTTCTTCATATCGAAATTACTATGAGGCCTTGAACAATGAACTTTGCCCATACCTAGTTCCAGACTGCCTCCACTGGTTTGGGCTGAAGTTATATCAAGATGTCATAACGAAGAACACTACATCCATGTCTTTTCTTACTCCATAGTTGCGGGATTACTAGAGTAGTGACTGACGGAATCGGCAGTGTTCCCCACATTCCCTTTTTGACACAGAGAATAATTTTTATACACCTTTGGCGTTATTTTTCTTCACATTTTTAAATTCAAAATATCAATTGTAACTTTCTTTACTTAAAGGAATTCAAGGATATATGGCGGTTTAGCAGAATTCCAAAAATAGTGGTCTTTGAGACTTTCAGGAAATTTACTATACTTTGGAAATCCAATTGGTGGAAATGTTTCTTCTTATTAAAAAAAAAATAAAACTATGGTTTCAATGTTGAATTAGAAAAATAGAATAAAATAATTGGTCTTGGAGACTTTCAGGAATTTACCGAAATTGGAATACATTTTTTTTAAATCCAATTAGTGAAGATGTTTTTCTTAATCAAAACATTGTCTAAAAGTACGGTTGCTATGCAGATTTCGGAAAATAAATGGTCTTTGAAACTTTCAGAAAATTTACCAAAATTGGAATCAAATATTTTTGAAATCCGCATGGTGAAAATGTTGTCTTAATGGAAACAAATTCTAAAATTATGGTTGCTAGATAGAATAAAAAAGTGGGTTTGAAACTTTCAGGAAATTTTCCGAAATTTAAATCCAATTTGTGAAAATGTCTGTCGTAATTGAAACAAATTCTAAAAGTGTGTTTGCTAGAAAAAAAAAAATCCAAAATAAGTGGTCTTTGAGACTTTCAACAAATTTACCAATATTGAAATCAATTTCTTTTGAAAGCATATTGATAAAAATGTTTGCCTTAATTGAAACAATTTCTTCAAGTGTAGCTGCTTAGTAGAATAAAAAAAAACAAAAAGTGATCTATTTCCAAAAAATAAGAATTCTTTGAGACATTCAGGAAACTTACCAAAATTGGAATTAAATATTTCTGAAATCCAGTTGGTGAAAATGTTTGCCGTAATTGAAACAAATTCTAAAAGTATGGTTCTTAGGCCAAAATTCCCCCCAAAAAGTGGTCTTTGATACTTTCTGGAAACTTACCAAAATAGATTTACATTTTAAAATTCCAAGTATTCAGAGGTTTTTTTAAAAAAAAAATTGGCAAATTATATGATTTATACATAAAATTTCCACAAATATGAGTCTGATACTAGAAGGAAATTTACCGTAGTTAGAACCGGAATCAAAAATCGATAGCTTATTGCGCATCTACAGACTATATGCAATACTTTTGCAACAAATAAAATAACTAATTAAAAATGAAGGAGGAATTCGCATCGCACGCCACATGTGTCAAAATCCACATTTGGGGGTCTTAGTAAAACTAGAAATCTTTCTGCTAGTTTTATAATTTTGTAGATAAAAGTAGGCAAGTAAACTATTTGAACATTTAAATTCCATAGTGAAAACAATTATTACTAAAACGTAAAAATAAAAATATGTTGTGCGATGGCCACAAATTAACTATGGAACAAAAATAAAACTGTATAATTGGACACGATTAAAAAGTAAAAAACACAAAAATGTACAAATTAAAAAAAAAACACCTAAAAATAACAAAAATAAACCAGAGGCTTCCAGGAGCCCGTATCGCTCACCTGGCTTTCAGTTGCCACAATTAAGCCATACAGTTGATCTTCAGTCTCTCAAACTGATGGCTCGCCAAAAATCACACATATTGAACTGTGTTTAAAGTCCGATTATGTTTTTCAATATTTCTTTGTTTGGCTTTTTTGACAAAAAACATTCTTGCTAAGGACCACTTTCAACACCAGTTTTGAAGTCGAGACATCATTTTGTAAATGGCGATCAATGAACAATTTTCAACATCGGTTTTTAAGTTGCGACATCAATATCTATTTGGAAACCAAATTTCATTGAAATCGGACAATGTTGAATATTTCCGCATTTTTTGGTGGCAATTTTGAAAATGGCGGTCAACTAACAATTTTCAACACCGGTTTTAAAGTTGCAACATCAATATCTATTTGGAAACCAAATTTCATTGAAATCGGACAATGTTGAATTTTCCCGCCATTTTTTGCAGCCATTTGAAAATGGCAGTCAACAAACAATTTTTAACATCGGATTTGAAGTAGTGACATCAATTCCCACTTGGATACCAAGTTTCATTGAAATCGGACAATGTTGAATTTTCCCGCCTTTTTGGCGGCCTTTTTGAAAATGGCAATCAACGAATAATTTTAACATCAGTTTTGAAGTTGCGACATCAATACCTTTTTGGAAACCAAATTTCATTGAAATCGGACAATGTTGAATTTGTCCGCCTTTTTTGGAGGCCATTTTGAAATTGGCGGCCAGTGAACCCTTTTCAACACCAGTTTTGAAGTCGCTACATCAATATCTATTTGGAAACCAAATTTCATTGAAATCGAACAATGTTGAATTTTCCCGTCTTTTTGGCGGCCATTTTGAAAAAGGCGGTCAACAAACAATTTTAAACACCAGTTTTGAAATCCACACAGCATGGCAAACAATTCATCAATTTACACTTAACCTTCATCTTCTATAGTTTTGGAAATAAAAGACGAAAAGTATGAAAATTTAGAAAATTCCATGAAAAAAGGACAATAACTCCTACAAGGGTTTTTGGATTTTCTTCAAAATTTCAAGGTTGGTAGATCTTGATATGCTGAACATTTTTGCAATTTACACTTGACCTCTATCTGTTACACTTTTTGAAATAAAAAATGCAGAAATTTTGAAAATTTTACGGAAAAAGGGCAATAACTCCAAGACGGGTTTTCGGATTTTCTTCAAAATTGCAGGGCAGGTAGATGTTGCTATGCTGATCACTTTTACCCAACGGTTTTCGAGTTATTGGCCAAAAACTGCAAATTACCCCTATGTTCTATTTTTAGCAACGCCGGTCATGTTGTTTGACCTACCGCCGAATCGAACACAATTTTGAGGAGCCATACTGTGGTGATGATTCAGGCCAAGTTTGGTTACATTTTGCCCAATGTTTTCAGAGGAGAAGATTTTTGAAATTGTTGACAGACAGACGACGGACAACGGACGCATAGTGATGGCAAAAGCTCAAATGGCCTTTTAGGCAAGGTGAGCTAAAAAGTAAAAAACACAAAAATTTACAAATTAAAAAACACATAAAAATAAAAAATGACAAAAATGAAAAATGAACTTTTGTTTATTACAAAAACGGTTGTCACTAATTCAACGGTTTTAGTAATAACACTTTTTTGATAGAGCTTGAATTACCTTAGTAGGGACACACTTTGCTACTAGTTTTACATTATTCATCAATATAAGTAGATATCTGGAGCATTGGAACATTTATTCCATAGGGAATTGTTACTCATTCAACGACTTTCTGTGAGAAATAACCCTGTCCGTGATGTTCAATTGTTTATTTGTGTGCATTTTTTTTCTGTGCTTTACTAAAGAGATGTCTTTATTTCTTGGTGTTTCCAATGTTGCTATATATTGTCTTAATGCCCAAAAGATAATAATTATTTCACTGACGGCTCGGTTCTCACTTACTTTATTATACAAGTCATTTAGTTTCCTTCTGGTTTTACACCTTTCTTTAATAACAACTCAACTCAAACATTGGAACATTAAAATTCCGTTGTAAAAACAATTATCACAAAAACGGTTATTTATTACTAAAACGATTGTTAGTCATTCAACGTTTTTTGTAATAACGCTTTTTGTAATAACTTGATTGACTGTACCAGATACATAGTTTTTCTATTAGATTTACATTAGTCATCAATATAAGTAGGCAACTGAAGCAATAGAACATTAATTTCATAAACATTTTTGGTAAAAACAATTTTTGTCATAAATTTTTATTTGCTACATCGACGCTATGATATTAAGGTATTCTTTCTCTTTTAATAGAATGCTTAGAAGTCTAATACCTTATTATCACTGTTTTAACTATTCTAAATATTAACTTTTCGTTGTTTTACCTCTTAGGCAAAAAACAATTGTCTTACTTTTTTTATTTTTCTTCCTTTCTTTGATTATAGGAAAAACTGTTGTTTATTACAAATACCCTTGTCTTTCATTCGGTGTTTTTTTTTTGTAATTAGTAACATCAGAAGGATTACTACTTTTGCATGTTTTGAAAACCGGTTGACGTGTGCTTTTTCTATTTTGTGGGGAAAACACATGAATTTAACGACATATTAAATAACTTACAAAGTGGATGTTTTAACCGAGAGGCTGCTTCCTTGAGAAGTCACGGACTAATTAGGTGAATATTTTAAAATATCGTAAACTTCACCGACACCGACAACAACTTCGTTTAGTATCTGATTTGGTTCGACATCGGCCAGTAGACTTGCGATAGCGTCATCTAGTTCTGTCTGCCTTACAAAGAAATTATTAAATTCATTTGCCTTTTTTGTATTGGAAAAAATCAAATTGTCATTTTTTTTCAAAGGGGTATACCTGAACGAGACGATTTTATACCAGAAATCTGCGTACAGAATTGAATTTCCACCAAGTACCAGTCGATAGGTTCACGTCAGATAATTTTGAAATAAGTCTTTGCTGATATTCCTCTCGTGACTTTCTTACATTTGACGTAACTTTGTTTCGAATTTGTTTAAATTTGGCCCAATCCGAAGGTCTATTTATTCGTTTTGTTTTTTTTATGCGGACGATTTTTTTTTCTAATTAACAAACGCAAGTCTTTAGTCAACCAGTTTGGATCACGAAATGTGACAATTTTATTTGGGATAGCCATCCCGCCCACTTCTAGAATCCGATGCGAAACACTCGAAGTTATAAGGTCGATATCGTCCGATGAGAATATTTCATCCCAATCAGTTTCAGATAATAGTTCTCTATACTGATCGTAATTGCCCTGACCGTATAACCACACTTTTCGCTTAAAACTATTACAAGACGGTTTGGTAGAATTCAAAAAAACAATTATTGGACAATGGTATCTAATTTGATCTAAAAGTGGGGGTCCAACTCCATAGTATGGAACAAGATTTAAGTTATCAGTGAGTATTAAGTCGATCAGGATGAAGAGTGTTCAGTGAAGTTTGTGGGGTCCTCGATAAGTTGTTTTAGACTGAAATTCACGCAAATATTTTCTTTTTTGGAGTTATGAGTGCCTAGTTGATTTTCATTAAAATCACCAGTGATAATAACAAGATACATCATAAACTGCTGATTCTATAGAATTTTTCACTAAACACCATGTTTCGTTATTACTTTTTGGTGGGAAGTAAAAATGTGCCAAACAGTATCTTTTTTCGATTTACTTTTAATTCAACCCATATAAATTCTATATTGGTTAACTCAAGATCAATCCTTCTGTGTGCATGGATACACTCTTTGACATAAACTATAACCCCTCCCCACACTTTACCATTTCCACGGCCCCGCCTGAAGGGTTTTTGATAATTTAATAATGCAATGGAATCATCGATGTTAGTAGCATTTAACCATGTCTCGGTAAATGACATTATATCAAAGTCACAGTATTCAGCACATATAAGATCAATTTTTGGTAACAAACTTTGGACATTTAAATTCATAAACGAGACTGACGTTGAGAACATTTCTTGTAAGCTAGAAATATCTGAGTCATTTGAACTTTAGCTAGTATTCAGAATGTCAGGGTCAGTATCTGGGTTACCTGGACCTGGATTTACTTTAAATACCAACCTTGGTGACTGGTCATGCGAAATAATTTTACTATATATATATTTTTTGTCATTTTCAAAGGGAGTACATACATTGTCGAATAGATGATAATTTAGTACTGTGTAAGGAGATACAATGGCCAAGTGTGAATTTGACGAAAAAGAATCCACGAGTCGGACGTCATTCTATTGTATTAACGGTGGATTCATTTTTAAAGAATCCACGACATCCCCTCTATTGTTATCTACAATTTAAAGATTATAAACGAGGTTGAGTATTTTCTCGACCAAAATAAAGATTTATTTTTAACTGTACAAACATTTTACTTAGAATTAAGAGATTTTCAAACTGACAAACACAACATTATTTAAATTTTCTGGTATTTTGCATTTCATCTACATATATACTTTATTTCGTACTATTAAGTTCATTATTTATTCAGTAATTATATTATCACTGAAGCGATTTATGTTTGTTTATATTTCTTCTTTCACTGAGCATTTTAATAATTGTTAGTTTACAAATGTCTGATTTTCAAGGAGACGGATTAATATTGGCTATGTTTAGCTTGTTTCCGAATCCTATTATGTGTTATTATTTTGCTGAATAAATATGTTTAAAGTAAGATTGGTATTTATGAAAATTTTCACCAGATATTACATATCCTAGTAGATATGATGCTTATCGATACTATCATTAATTTTAGGAAATGACACCCAAACTGTGGATCTGGTGATTCCAAAATATTCCAAGGTAAATAAAAAGATGTCTCTCATATGTAAAGTGAAAGGGAATTTGTCAGTAATGAAGGCGTCAATTTTACAGGATGGTGAAATATATGCGTACATTAACAAAAAAGACAATGGTTGTGTTTCATCATGTCCAGGAAACAATTGTTATTGTTCTGATGACGGATTAGAATATGTATTTATTCACAGTGGAATTTATAAATCAACAATGTTCAAATGTATTATCGACTTTGGAAAATCAGTGACGGTAATGTCTAAGTGTGAATTAGTTGGTAGGTATTTCTAGTGCATATTTCTGTATTTATTTCACAAGTTCAAACATTCCATTCTAATGTAGTTTGTAATTAATCCTGTTATCTGATTGGTTAATCATATAATTTTCATAGTATAGATTTCACGGTTGACATTCCTAAAATTGACACTATTTCTACGCGTTTGTTTATGAAATAAAATGGAGGCAATATACAACTTAACGCTCGGCCTGTGATGACATGACACATGTTGAAAGTGACCAACAAAATCGCAACGAGGAGTTGTAACAAGTGTCTTATTATACATTAATGAGACAGCGAAACTCCACAAGCAGATATCGATGAACGTCATGAAAACATGCAAACGACAGCACCCATGCTACAAACAATTCAAATGTTATCTCCGATACCAAAGACATTACCATAAAAGCTGAACAGAAAATTTCCTTAACATTTACAAACGTAGATTGACATATCAACCAGAGACGACCGACCTACATAGACAGTCCTTCCCCCAACACGTGCACTCCTTTTCTTTGCGACTGTTTTACGACTGAAATCCATTGCTTTCTTCTCCAACTCCAATAGATATTCAGCCATTAAAAGTAAGCTAAAACAGCAATTCATTCCCTTTCCTTTCGCCATTCAAGCAAGTTTATGTTGTTTTAGAGATGTAAATCGACTGTGTGGCATCCGACAAAAATCCATAGTTAAACATCTTGAATTAGAAATTAACCCATGAAAATTTCCTATACGTTTAGCCTTGAAAATTCAGTTTATCATTGTCACTGAAACTGGTGGAAATCTGCAAATAACCGTACATTCTACCATGACTCTAATAATCGACAACCAAGTTAATACTCAATAACCATATATTTCGCACATGCGCAAATGGTATAGGAATATGAGTAAATTGGATGAAAAACATCAAGGTTTTTAAGTTTGTTCGTCTTATTTAATGAACGTAAATGTGTATTGTTTTGCTTTCGATTTGAATCTTGAACTTACATCTTTTTGAAAACGTCAGATTTTGTATTGTTATGTCATAGACACAGACAGCATCCGCCTTCTCTTAGGTCGCTTCAGAATAGAAAATTCAATTTTCTGTCATATAAGAATCTAAATAATTCATGGCAAGTAGGTATATGCTTATTGTTATCGTTAACGCTCTGGGTTAAATTCGATATAAAGGTCCAGTCCATTCGAATATAAAGACCCAGGCATTGGTTAAATTTCCATTTACCTGCCATTAATTTTTTCTTAAATGATCCATTTGATTTGGCGGTACCTCTGAATGTCCTATACGCCCACAGAAAATTCTTTTTCGCTCGAATCGTGTTGCCATCTCTGACACCGAATACAAAAGTGATGGGCTATCACGCTTTCGACAAGTAACTAACCGTCTGTTCAGTTGTTTCTAAATGCATTCTACAGAAAACAACTCACATGTGAATTTTACGCCACCATATTTCCAATCTGGTGATCCTCAATAAATTAAAAATATCCTTTCACACTATATGACAATAGAAAAACCCGTTTCTTGGCACAATCTTGCTCGGTTAATTGACATGCACATTTGGTTGTGAAATAAAAATTGTTCATGGTTCATGCCAAATGTTTATCATTTTGAAAAATGTATTTTTTTAACTACATAATTAATTTTATAGATTTATTTAAAGAGACGAAAATAATTAAATTATTGCTTATCATTTATTGGAAGTATATTTCCTGTGGACTAATATTGCAATAGCCGCATCTGATGTTGATTTCAAAAATAATTAATGTAATAAACATTGTCAAAGTGTGCAACTACATTAGAATGGGAGTAACTGTATTGTTTTTGAAGATTTGGAGACATCAGTTTGGGATTTAATGGCCGCAAATTGAGTTAAATTGCGTATACAGTTATCTCCTATTTTTAATCACCTTTGGAGCTTTAGTTGTAGCCTTTAAATTTTAGTAATAAATAAAACATTTTGAAGTTTATATTAGGTATTTGTTTTAAAGAGTCGACAACAGAGAACCATCACATAAGTAGACCACGATTCCTAAAAAAGTTTTAGCAACCGATTTTGTACAGTTGGGGGTAAGTTAACGAGGGATATGATCATACCTAAAGCCTTTTAAGCCTGTTTCATAATACAAGTAACATTTATGCATGCAATAATAATTATGGATGTATTATAACTTAGGATTTCAAGATTGTCAACGTGAACGTTTCAGTCGTCCAGCAGTCATATTCTTATAAAAGACGAATGGAAACCACATCGTTCTTTTTAAAACATTTTTCGATCTGGTTTACGAAATGAATTTTGTCTCCTTGACATTTACCTCATTTCCTTTCTTTTTCATATTAGATGTTCCAATATATTTTCTACAAGCTTGTTCCATTTCCTATCACTAAAATAGGATGTTCTATATCTCTTCGCTAGAAAAAGTAAAACACACACACAATTCTAATAACCTCTTGAGGGTAAATAGATTAATTGTACAGCTCGCATACAATAAATACAACTCGCCCTGACTTTCAAAACTTGTTATTATTGAAAGAGCTTTGTTAACTTCGTTATGAGAGATGCATTATTGACATCACGGGCCACAATTGTCACAGAAATTATCATGTAAAACACAATTCTTAGGTTGTTTCTATCTTTACAGAATTGCAAACTAAAGCAGAAGTTGTCACTTATCCGCCTTTACCCGTACTAGCGGGTTCAACAATAAAAATTACTTGTACAGTACCAAAAAATAATGAAGAAAGCTGGTTAGATGGACGCTTGGATTGCGGAAACTATAAAAAGAGAACTTACTACGTAATTAAAACTCCAAAACAGGATACAATGGAACTGTTGTTCACTGTTTCTCTTGCTGATAATGGTATTAAATGCAGCTGTAATGGTTTGCGATTTGAAGGTCCGCTTTCCCGAGATATTTTGTATAAATCGGAAGTAATTTTCGCTGTGAAAAGGGACGTTACACTCCTGATAAGAAGTAAGTAGAGCAAAGTAATCATAATGTTATAAGCTTTATCTCTGTAAGATAGTCTTGACTTTATTAATTGCTTTTCCTTGTTCTAAAATAAGACTACTGATAAAAACGATACTGAATTACAGGGGTTATCGGAGAATTGCTTAGGTAAGGAATGACAGAAAAACATATGCATACCATATCTTTTTTTGCACTTCATTTGTTCACATTTTTCTACATGGCTAAAATATTTACACACACACACACACACACACATAATAAATTTCCGATTCACTGGTAGCGCATATATTCAGGTAATTGCAAGCAATTACTTAGAATACGAGCAATATTGTAGCTTATCCATAGAAAATTCTAAGAATTTTCGACGAAAAATATCCATAGTTAAAAAAGAATAAGGAAAGAAAAAAAATTCATGGAGACACGGATATTTGCTATATGGAATTTTGTTACTTTTCAAACCGTCTGAATTTGAAGCCATAAAAATACAATAATTATTGTCGTAATTTAAAAAATGTGTCCTAATAAAATGGAATACTTGAATGGATGTGCTGCAAATGATTAAATAATTTTTTTGATCTTTGCTTTAAAATTTTTAAGAGTGTAAAAAAGTGAAACGGAAGCCATTATGTAAATGTTTTTCACATATAAATGAACAAAGATCGGCTTAAACGTTAGTCGACCTTTCGTTTTATTATATAGCGCCATCTTTCATTCGCATATTTGTCATTTTGGAAAGACTAATCGATTGTTCACAAATGTTTAAGCGGCATTTGTATGAGGATAAAAGGAGTGCAGGCTACAGGGAAAGTAAAATTTCGGATATTGATCCAATATAAGGAAAGGTTTCATAAATTTTCACCTAAATAACATTCATAATCAGGTGTGTTTGTATTTCATAACTTATGTTGCAGATACGGATATTTCCAGTAATATGTTATAAAATAGTTGTAGTTTCTGTCGGCACGAATCTAGTCCCATCCAATTCCATACTGCAAGAATTTGATACATACAAGAAGGGAAAAGCCCTTACATTTAGTTTGAAAAATCTCTCTTCTCATCTAAGAGGCTAATTTAGGGATCCCAATATCCCTTATCCCAGTACATGTATGTCTGGACTAAAATAGTCACTGGAAAAATGAAGATATCCCAATAATTATTGAAATATCCCTTATCAGATATTTAAAAGTATCCAATATCCATGCATGTATTGTCTGAAAAATCCCATATCCTTTACAAGAAAGTTGTAAATATCCCATATCACCAAAAACTCTAAACAAGCCTCTTCTATCCTAAACGATGGAGATTAAAGGCGACTTTTTGTCAATGTCTGCCAATTTTTGCCTGGGTATTGCACGAAAGATTATTGAAAAAGGGGACTTATTCTAAGAACCCTCTATGAATCCATCAATAATTTGCACATTTTAACAGCGTGGTTTAATAAAATTTATTTATCCCATTCATGAGGGAAAATTGAAGATGTGTTGACCCTCGGAAAATCATATTCCCTCAGGAGATGCCTCCGGGAAATAATAATTCCTTCAGGTAAGCAATATATCCCTCATGCATGGATAATAAATGTATATTTTTACAGGTAAATAAAAAAATACTAAATCCTTAGATGCTGTGGTTGCAGGTTTTTCTTAGGCTATCGATATAGGAAGCATGGTGGGAAAAGGAAGTATTGTTGTAGTCTGTTAAACATTTCAACACAAAGTTAGTATGTACATATAGCACTAAACATGGCGGGTGTCAAGTATTTGTAGATGTGCTCATGTATCAGTTGAATTATTTTATTTGTAGGAAATTATCAATATCCATCCCCGTTCTTTGCAATTCCTACATACATTGACATGATTTTAAATTATACTTTAAAAACATTCGATTTCGCAACAAAACATGGAATCGACAAAATTATTTCACTGAGAATTGTTTTGTAAAATACATTGGCAAAGAAGATATAATACAATGAACATAAACTACCAATTTGGTCTTTCAAGCCATCAAAAAGCCATAAAAATGATAACTATATCGGATTGCTGATAAATATAAAAAAAATCTGTCCTACACATCGCGGCTACTTTGAAGTGAAAAATACATGACGGAAAGTTACCTTTGGGTAATTATCCATCTAATTTGAAGTTTTGTAGAGATCACATAAAGGTTACTATGATATACGACACAGCTCACGATAACAGACCAAATGCATGACAAATATCTCAAATGTAGGTCAAAAGATATAAGATCAAGTCAAAAGAAATTAGACAGAATAAGAAGGTTTATATAGCTGTCGTGCATAGAGAACAACAAAATAAAAATATGCAAAAAACTAAAATCTAAAAAAAATATATGTACAAGAAAGAAAAGGCCCAAATTTTCGGAGTTAACTCCTTTTGTGAGGATGAAAAATGAAGAACAGACAATCACCGCTGAGGAGAGATACGTTTCACTTCTTTTGTCTCCAACTAAAACCTTGTAATTAGAACATCGAAGTCATGATCTACATAAAAAAAATAACATTAGTTGTATATGTAGAAATTACGAAATCAATTGATAAATAACAACCCCCCCCCCAAAAAAAAACAACAAAAAAACAAGTCTTGTTTATTTTTAACAGAACGTAAATGTTCTGCAAAACGATCACCCAATCGGCGGCTAGTCTCCCCAGCATAAACTTTTGAGCACAGCTTACAGATAATCACGTACACTACATTTTCTGTAATACAGGTAAAACCGAGATAAATTGTAAATACATTGTCTGGACCGCGGACTTCGCTAGTTTCCAATACAAAAGGACAGGTAGCACATCTGGCTCTTTTGCATCCTCTTGTTCCCCGATAGTCAGCAATAACTCTTTTTGGTTTGAGGGCACTGCTGACTAAATGCTCACGGATAGTTTTGCCCTTCTGTATGCCGTAAGGGGAGAGGAAGGAAACACTTCAGCCTAGGGGATCCTTCTGGACTATTTGCTTAAATCTATTTAGCAAAATGTTTCTGATAGCGTTTTTATGGGGATGAAATTCAGAACCAAAGGGACCATGTCAAGGTCTCTCTTGGTTTATGGTACAAGAGCCCGTTTTCTGTCTTTGCTGGAAACAGAGTCTAAAGCCCGGTCAATAACGATTTGGGGGTAGCCACGCTCATGACATGAGGCTACACTGCAGCTTAAAGTCATTGTCATCACTGCATATACGCCTAAGTCGCAAAAACTGAGATTTAGGTATAGCGTATTTGCAAGACTTAGGATGACAAGATGTTTAATTCAAGTAGCAGTGTGCATCAGTGGGTTTGTAGAAGATCGAAGCTTCGATTTTGTCTCCGGACACAATACAGGTTATGTCCAAAAATGACAGTTCCGACTCGCATACCGAGAAAGAGTACTTGATGGCCGGATGGTAAGAAGACACAAAGTCAATGAAAGATTGGAGATCCCTGTCACTGTCAGTTGGCGCCTCAAAAACGTCGTCCGTGTATCTTTAGTACAGGTCAGGGATCGGTCCATTGAACTCTGCGAACATCTTTTCCTCAAGGTATCCAACAAAAAGACAAGCGAAACTGTTAGTCTCAGAATGATTCAAGTGTCAAAATAGGGATTAGGTCTCCTATCTAAGAAATGTTTAACAGCCAGAGTTGCTTCATTATTAGGGATGCTCGTATATAGATCACTAATGTCCATCGTTAAAATCTTAGGTGTTGTACCCCTTACATTGTAATTATCAAGGACACTCAATGTATGATTTTTGTCCTTGATATAGGAAGAGAGACTTTCAACGATAGGCATAAAAATCCCATGAAGCAAGCTAGATATTTTCTCCTTGAAAAGAAATTAGTACTGAACATGGCCAGAATATGCAGTTATTTGATATTAAGGTCAATGCTCAAGGTAACATGAAGGTCAATTGTGCACAAGTTAATCCAACAGACCAACATTAACAAAGTTGAGTAATTTGACTTCAAGTTCAAAGGTCAGTTCAAAGGTCAGTGTCGGATTAATATCACAAGGAAATGCAGAAAGACTTAAACGCCATACGTTTTAATTGACAAAGAAGTTCTTTAATGACAATCCAGTACTGAAAATTGTTTTGTGTGACCTCACTATAAAATGTCATATTAATACCACTACTTCATGCACACGCACACGATTTACACATTGAACGCAGACGATTCGCAAGAAGAATAATACAAAAATTAGTCAATCGTGTATCGTGTACCATGTCAGTAAAATAATCTCATATATTTTAACAAAACGAACTCGAACTTTAAATATATAAGCGTATATTCTAACATTGCTCTTGTTAATCGTCAACCAGTGTAATATTCAATAACCATATATTTCGCACTCATGCAAATGGTATTGGAATATGAGTAAACGCGATAAAAAACAACAATATCTTTAATTTATGAAGGAAATAAAGGTTAAGAACAGTTTTAACTAAATCATGCAATTCAGACATGTAAATGTGTATTGTTTTGATTTCGATTTGAATTTTGAACATGGATCTATTTAAAAATTCAGTTTGTGTATTGTGACGTTATAGAAACAGACAGCAATGGAGGAGAGAAATACAGCCTCTCTTAGGTCGCTTCAGAATGGAAATTTCCATTTTTTTTCATATTAGAATCGAAAAAATTCATGGCAGGTATATGTAAATTTGTCATTTAGCCATTGGCTTAGCCTTTATAGTCGTTAACCCCTCACTAACGTTTTGTGTTAAATTCTAATATAAAGGCCCAGCTAATGATTAAATTTCCAATAACCATATACCTGCTATGAATTATTTCTTAAAAAAAAGTCAAAGAGTCTTATAAATTCCCAGTTTAATTGATTCTATTGCTAGCCATGGGAAAATTACCTTCAGTATTACCAAAATAGTTCATTATATGAAGGCCAAATATAATTAATAATAGAAATCTTCTGTATAGCTGTTTGTTTCAATTTTGTTTTTTTACTGGTCTCATTATAGAAAAGTTGTAAATATGTCAATGTTTCAGACTCTAGAGCTTTCTTGTTCTTTCAGTGATTTATTCTTCATAATTGTAAGGCCTTTTAAAGTTTTTGGTTACAGTGTATTGATTGTTTTATTTTCCATTGTATATTTACTCTATATTTGCATTTTACTCGTAATATTACAAAATCAACTACACCAAATAAAATTGCTGAAATTCAAACGTGTATAACTTCTTTGTTTTTCAACGGATCTTCTTCAAATTTGGCTCATTAGAAAGCGCTTTCAATTATCTTTCATTTTATTTATCGGATCTGGTCCCTATAGTTCAAAATTATTACCTTTTTGTGATTAAAAGTTGCATTATCTGTATAAATGTCAACGCTTACTTTCGTATACACGCATAACCAGCGGACAACAAGCCAAAGAAAAGGAAACAAACACCACCTTACAAACCTATCAGTTATATTTCTTTTGTTATTCAAGGTAATTTATCAATTAATTTACTCGTGGATGCGTCCATGTCTCAGGTAATCTATTGTTAAATTAAAGTTACCTCCAATTAATTACCTGGTACAGGTAACATTGTTTACCTGTATGGAGTAAGTAATGCAAGAATAAACGCGATTGCTGATAATTAAGAGGGTGTGTTCAGTTATATTCAAATTAGATACTGAGTGAACCAAAGGGGAATTTCCTTCAGCAGAGATCGATAATGAAACAACACTACAATAACAAGTTGGCTGTAAAATAACAAATACAAAAGTAACAAATGCTATTTATATTGCAACTAGATAATATGTGCATGAAACATTTATAATTTAAAGTTAAATGTCATGTTGCAAGTAAAGCTCTTTCCATCTTCACTAAGTTTAACGTTTGTGGATTCTGAAACAGTAGAGCAGGTGCATGTACTCGATGTTGATGTTGATGTACAGGTGGTCATCCTCGGTATCTTTTCTCCATATAAAATAGCCGAGGTGGAAGCATGTTGTGCACTTGATGATCTTTTGTATGTTCGTACAGCATTACTTCGATGACCTATCAAGAGAAACAAATACACTGATGAATCCATCAAGACTGATGTTATATTCCTTCAAGAATTTTGTCACATTTATGCTCATGACAGATTTTTATGTATCAGGAAATCAATAACACATAATCAATAACATAATCAATAACACATAATCAATAACACATTCTTAGTAATGTTTGTAACGCTAATTTTGATTGGATTGAGTCAGAATTTTGAGGGGGTAAAATACACGATTTACCGTCGGAACCAATATCAACGTAATGGCGCAGACATATACCAAATTTCCTGTAATTTAAAAATCGATTTTAAATGTTTTTTTTC
>MJUU01041545.1:0-16228 GCA_002080025.1 Modiolus philippinarum
TGTATTGCCCTATTGCTGTATGCATGGGACCTTATGGGTCATTGATCTCCATCGACTACGATTCAGACTCAAAATTGGAAGCGTTGTCATAGCTAGGCTTCATTAGTAGTATTATACTTGAGCTAGTCCGGTCCAAGCTCAAGTATAATACTACTACAAATTTTGACCCCTAAAAAAACCTCGAAAGACCTAAAAATGACATAAGTTTTGTCAAAAAACACAAAAACAGAACAAAAAACCCTCTTTTTTTTTGACCCTCAAAAAAAATAGACACAAAAACACCTTCCCCCCCCCCCAANAAAAAAAAAAAAAAAACAGCCGGAGTTTGTAAAAAGCTACACAGAAAAAGTTATAAAAAATTAAACAGCCGGGAGTTCATCGAATATAAAACTCTTAGTGCGGGTCTAACACAGTAAAAAAAAATTCCGGAAGTTTATCGAACCTAAAATTTAGTCGTCTGTTATTCTTGACTATAGAAAGAACCTATAATTTCTTCACCTTTTAAATCTTTTATTTTATAAGTAATAGGGTTTGTATTTAAAACTTTTTCAATTGCAAAAATTTCTCTTCTCCAACGAGTTGTATAACCCTTTTCAAATTGACCTTTCTTTTTTGTTATTCTTCCTCTATCTCCTATTTTGAATTTAGGTCTTTTAATCTTTTCTTCTTTTTCTGGATATAAATTTTTATAAACTCTTAACTCATTTTTGGATTTACTCGCTTCAACTGGTGTCATTTTAATTGAAGAATGCACTGTATTGTTATAGTTTTTAACCAATTTATCTAATACATCATAATATTTAAAAGTTTCATTGGCAGTAAAATATCTATACATATGTTGTTTCATTGTTCCTATCCATCTTTCTACTACACTAGATTTTTCTTCATGTTCAGTTGAATATAACTTTATGTTATTTTCTTTTAACAATTCTTTTACTTGCCTATTATAAAATTCTGATCCTTTGTCAGACCACACAAAGGAAGGTTTTCTTTCTTTAAATAATGTTTTAAACGCTTCACTTACTGTTACTCCTGTTTTATTTTTCAATGGAATTAACCAACCATATTTACTAAATACATCTATAACTGCTAATAAGTATTTATAATGTTTATTTTGTTTTGAGTATTTTTGCATATCTACCAAATCAACTGCCCATGTCTGATCAACATAATGAACATAAACACGTCTTTTAGGAAAAACACTTACAACCCTGCGATGTAATTCATCTGCTAATCTATTTGTTAGATTTGTAAACACCATTTTAAATAAATAAAAATTCTTTTAAAAAATGACAGAAGGAAAAATCTGTACTAAATATAAAAAATACAAGTTACTAAACGAATATTATAAAGCAAAGGATAAACTGATGGGAGTTAAATGTGCATGTAAAGACTGTGAAAGATTAGTAAAACAAAATTATTATAGAAATAACAAAGAAAAATATAAACAAGCTTACCAAGCTTTTATAGAAAGAAATCCTAATTATCGACGCCAATATTACTTAGAAAATATATAATTAAATATTTACCTATTAAAAATGCGACCTAAAAAATCCAAATCATTTAAAGATCTTATTACTGAAATTGATGTTGAAGATATAGAAGAAGATGACATAGATAAATATATAAAATTATTAAAAAATAAAATAGTTATTAATCATTTTCCTGTAAAAATAAAAGTGATAATAACAAGTGAATTTTCAACACCTATGTCATTTGATATAATAGAAAGTCATTATTCTCATCCTATTCAATATGTCATAACACAAAATAATATATCTAAATTCTATAAAATTTTAATACATAAATTTAAAGCTTGGATAGATGAATTTCAAGAAAAAGGATCTGGTTTTGTTTTTAGAAATATTAAAAGTGTAAAAGTAAAACAATATAAATATGATTATCTGAAAGCTTCGTCTTATATTCCTCTTCAATTTAAATCAAGAAATATTATCAATGTTCAAAATAAAAATGACAACAAATGTTTCTTATGGTCTATATTAGCAAAATAATATCCTGCTCATGAACATAAACAAAGAGTAGCTAAATATAAAGCATATGAAAATAAAATTAACATGAAAGGAATTAAATATCCTGTAGCAATAAAAGATATCCCAAAAGTAGAGAAACAGAATAATTTAAGTATAAATGTATTTGAGTTAAAGGACCAAAAAAATAAAGAATCTTTAAATCCGTTAAGTAAATCAAACTTAGAAAGTGAAAATGTAATTGATCTTTTATACATTGAAAGTAATGAAAATGCTTATTATTGTTTAATTAAAGATTTAGATAGTTTTCTGTGTGATAAAAATAATCATAAATTATTTATATGTAGAAATTGTATGAAAGGATTTCAAAGAAAAGAAACACTAATAGAACATAAAGAAAGATGTTATAATCACGAATGTTGCAGAGTTATATTGCCTAAATCAGGAAAAAATATTCTTAAATTTGAAAATTATCATTTGAAAAATAAATTACCATTTGTTATCTATTCTGATTTTGAATCAAATAATATTCCAATATTTACAACTAAACCAAATCCAGATGAATCATATACAAATCCAATACGAAAACAAAAACCTAATAGTTATGGTATTTATGTTCATTCGGATTATCAAGAAATATTTAAATCACAACATTTTTCTTATGTTGGTAATGATGCAGCAGAAAAATATGTAGAAAAAGTTATACAAATATTTGAAAAAAATAAATTATAATATCTACCTTAATGAGAAGAAAGAACCAATATTAAATAAGTATGAAGAAGATGAATTTCAAGAAGCAACTGAATGTTATATTTGTAAAAAAGAATTCCAAGAAAATGATAAAGTAAGAGAACATAATCATCTTTCTGGTAAATAAAGAGGAGCATCTTGTCAGTCGTGTAACACAAAAGAAGGTAAAGCAACAAAATTAATACCTGTATTTTTTCATAATGGGTCAAATTACGACTTCCATTTTATTATTGAAGAACTTATGAAATATAAAGATGAATATAATAAAATAAAACCTCTTTCTAAAAACTCAGAAGAATACATGTCAATAGATTATGGATCAAGTTATAAAAAATTAAGATTCCTAGATTCATATAGATTTATGGATAAAAGTTTAGCAGATATTGCTAAATCAATGGATGAATTTCCTATTTTAAAAAAAGAGTTTGATGGAAATATATCTTTACTAAAACAGAAAGGATATTATCCATATGAATATATTGATTCTATAAAAAAAATTTGAAGATAAAAAATTGCCAGATATTAAAGAATTTTAGTCAACATTAAACCAAAAAATAATTACAAAAGAAGAGTATGAACATGCAGAAAAAGTTTGGGAACATTATAATTGTAAAAATTTATTAGATTATCATAATTTATATCTTAAAACAGATGTTCTTATCTTAGCCGATGCTTTTAAAAATTTTAGAAAATTCTTTTTAAAACATTATGAAATAGACCACTGTTATTGTTATTTTGCTCCAGGTTTGACATGGCAATGCGGTTTAAAATATACAAAAATAAAACTAGAATTATTAACTGATTATGATATGTTATTAATGTTTGAAAAGGGTATAAGAGGAGGATTTTCCGGAGTTCTAGGACCAAGACATGTAAAAGCATTTAATAAATATACTACTAACTATGATAGTGGAAATAGAATAATAGATAAAAATGAAATGAAAGAATGTTTAGAAATATTAAAAAATGGAGGAAACTTAAATGATTTTTTATTAGAAAAATATTTACTATATCTTGATGCAAATAATTTATATGGTTGGGCAATGTCACAAAAATTACCAACAAAAGATTTTAAATGGGAAAAAGGATCCTGAGTACTATAAAAATATTCCAAAAAGAAGAGGATGTATAATTGAATGTGACTTAGAGTACACAAATGAATGTAAAAAGAAAACATATAAATATCCTTTAGCACCAGAAAAGATGAAAATAGATAAAGAAGATTTATCTCCCTATCAGTTAAAATTATTAAAAGATAAACCATTAGGTAAAGAAGAAAAACTTTTCTTAACATTAAAAGATAAAAAGAAATATATTATTCATCATTCAATTTTGAAAGAATATATTAAACTTGGTTTAAAAGTAACAAAAGTATATGGAACTATTTCTTTTAAAGAATCAAATTGGTTAGCAAAGTATATTAATTTTAATACTGAACAAAGAACTAAATCAAAATCTACTTTTGAAAAAGATCTATGGAAACTTATGAATAATAGTTTCTACGGGAAAACATTGGAAAACATCAGAGGAAGAAGTGAGATTGAATTACTTACTGATAAGAAAGAAGTAAAAAAATATATAAATAAACCAAATTTTTAAGACTCAATAATATTTAATGATAACTTTGTTGCAATTGAATATAATGTTACTTCTGTTAAATTTAATAAACCTATTTATTTAGGACAGGCTATATTAGATTACTCGAAACAATTAATGTATAACTTTTATTAAAATGTTGTTAATAAATTATGGAAAAAGAATGAGTTAGTGGCTTCAGACTCAGTTTTAGGTGATACCCCAATGATACTAAGGTATAAAAATAAAATATTTATTGAAAAAATAGAAGATATTGCTTATAAATATGAATATGGGTATAAATATTCAAATGGTAAATTTTATTGTAAACCAGACATTATTGAAGTTTGGACAAGTAAAGGATTCTCTAAAATAAAAACTATAATCAGACATGAAACAGATAAAGAAATGTTTAGAGTTGTTACACCATTAGGATTTGTTGATGTGACAGAGGATCATTCTTTGATTAAAGATAATAATGAAATTATTAAACCTAAACATTTATCATTAGATACTAATCTTTTATTTAATGATAATTATAAAGAAAATTTAAATCCTCCATTAAAGAAAGAATTCTTAAAATTAGAACCATCAACTTTAGAAGAAAAAAGAGCTTTTATAGAAGGGTTTTTTCTTGCAGATGTAAGTAGTGGAATTTATAAAAATAAACGGGGAAGAATACAATATTCTTGGAATTTAAATAATCAAGATTTAAATCTTTTACATAAATGTTTAGAATACTGTAAAGAATTATATCCAACCGATTTTAAAATAATAGATTGTATGAAATCAGCCAAGGTATATAAAATTGCTCCGAAGGGAAGTATTAAAGTTATGGCTGAACAATTTGAAAAATTTTATACTGATAAAAAAGAGAAATGTGTTTCATATAAAATTCTTATAAAGACTATAATTATAAATTATTCTTTTTTTGAGGATTTTATCAAGGAGATGGTTATAAAAAGGGAAGGGATTGTGATTTTCGCTTTTCACAAAAATCTAAAATTACATTTTCATGTTTACATTATCTTATAACATCTCTAGGATATAATACTAATATTATTACAAGTAGAACTAAACCAAATATATGTTTTTTAAATATAACAAAAAAAAGAACATGTTGCTAATGTAAAAAAGATAATATCATTAGGGAAAGAAAAAAGAACTGTTTATGATTTATCTACAGAAACTGAAGATTTTAATTGTGGATTTCCCTTAATTGTTCATAATACCGACAGTATATTTTTAAGTATTAAAACTAAAGATATTTACGAAGATATGAAAGAAATAATAGATGAATAAGATACATCGGATTATCCTAAAGACCGCCCTTTATATTCAGAAAAAAATAAAAAAGTAATTGGTAAATTTAAAGATGAAATGAAGTCGAAAATTATGAATGAAATAGTTTTTTTAAGAAGTAAAGCATATTCTTTTACGTTAACAGATTTACGTGAAGAAAAAAAATTAAAAGGAATTGGAAAAACTACGATAAAGAAAGATATTAAATTTGATGATTATAAAGATTGTCTATTTAATAATACTAATAATAAACCTAAAATGAATAAAATGTATACATTAAACTCTAATAAACATGAAATGTATGTTAATGAAATAAATAAAATGAGTATGTCTCCATTTGATGATAAGAGATATATCTTAGATAATGGAATAGATACACAACCTTATGGTTTTAATTTATTTTAATTTCCAAGCAACAAAAAAAGTTAATGCCATACCACCAATAACAAATGCAATTTCTCTATTTTTCTGATCTTCCGATGGAGTATAAAAATCACTTAGTTTAGGCTTGGGTGATGATGGGGTTAATTGTTTATTTGTAACATAATAATATTCTCTCATGGCTTGATCAACATCATCAAAAGTTTTAACAGCATGATTTTCTTTTCTTAATTGTTCATTTAGAAAATCTAATCTTTGAGTTCTTCTTTTATTCCATTCTTCTGTTTCTTTTTCTAATTTTTCTATTGCTTTGTCATGTCTTATTTTCTCTTCATCTGCATTACTACCCATATGTGAAAATAAATAATTACCACAAGAAAATGCCAAAGCGTTCGTCATTGCCCCACCTAACATCATTGCTAATGCACTTGCCATTTATAAGAAAATAAAATTTATTTCATAATATCAGCAGGTATAATGCCTTGCTTAATCAACATGTCTTTTGTTACCATTGCAAACAGTATATCAATGGATAACATGAAAATATCATTCATGTTAAAATCTACTTTTGGTGCTGACCTTCTAAATACTTTTTTTACCTATTTCTGCATATCCAACTGTTAATAATGTTTCCACTCCAGCATGATATAACATATTTGCTATTTGTTTTCCGTCTTTTGGTGTTGCCATTTTTATATATTAAATTTTTAATTTTTTTTATTTGTTCTTATTTTTGAATTCTTATTTTTTTTAATTCTTCCGTTTCTTTTTTAAATTTATTATGTTTTATTTTTTCTTCTTCTATTATTTTTATTATATATAATTCTCTTTCTATTTCTTTTTCTATTTTTTTAATTTTTTAATTCTTCTATTTCTTCTTCTCTTTCTTTTTTTATTTTTCATATAATTCACATAATTTACATAATTTGAAAAAACCATTTATAGCTGTAAAAAAGAATACTGAAAAAATTAACTCGTTTATCCTTTCATCTATTTTTTCTATTTTACCCATTTTTAAAAAAATAAAATTATTTGAATTCAAAAGGATCAATTTCTTTTTGTTTTTCTGTTTTTTTAAAGGGATTTGCTCGCTTGGTTTTTCTTTACCAAACATGATTTCTCTAATCATTTTTTCTGGTTTATCACTTTGGTTATAAAAAAAGCAATCCTAATCCAACAACTACAATTGATAAACATAATGGTATGTAATTTTTTTTCGGATTGTATCCGTTTGTTGGACATATATGATGAAACGAATCTGTAGTTTCTTTATCTTTTGTTATTGGAATCTCACCAGCTTGTTTTAATTCTATGTTTTCTTTTTTTAATTTTTCTTCTTCTTTTCTTTTTATTTCAGCTTTTAGCTTTCTTGCTTCTACACCTTTCTGACCAGCGGCTACTCGTTTTGGATTTTTTTGTTGAGGTTTTTTAGAAGGGGACCGTTCGCTTCGCTCGCTAGATTCTTTTATTTCTTTTTTGTTTTCTTCTTGTTCAGAATTTTCACTCGTCATTTTTTATGTCATTAGTTTCGTCTTTTTTTGGAAATCAATAGGTCTTGCTGTTGTTAACATTGCAGTTAAAGGAGCAAGATACATCCCATATCTATAGTACAGCTCACAACATACATTAGTTAAAGCCTGATTGATAAAAGGATCTTCCCCTAAGTCTTGCATTAAATTTGGTGGATTAACAACATTAAAGTACTTTGATACACCCATAATATATAAGCTAATAAAAGAGTTTCCTAATGTTTTTGTCATACTGGCCCCTAATCTTGCTTCATATTTACAATATAATTTATGTATTTGTTCTGGTGTCATTGTATCAATTTCTGACAATTGTAATTCTTTACCCAGATATTGCTTACTACCCCCACCAGCAACAACGGCTGATAATCTTTCACGTTTTTTTTTTTCTTGTTTGTCATTATCACATCCGTTCGAATCAAAATCTATGTTTTCAATATTATGTTCATTTGATAATTCTTCAGCGTTCATTTTATATAATATATTTTTAAATTTAAAAAAAAATAAATACAACATATCCAACTAATGATAATACTGCAGTGTTTGTTATAATTGTAAGTATTTCTAATAGCATTGCTTTTTTATCGCTATTTTTTCAATATTACTTAAGCATTACTTAAGCATTACTTAATTACAAAAACAGGAAAACAGCAAACACCTACAATGGCCAGGAACTACAATCACATGCCACAATTTACAAGCAAACTGCACCAGAAAAACAATAATGAAAACAAGAGACAAACATAAATAACGATAGGAACTCGGGATAGCCGGACTTGGTACCGGCATTACTTAAACATTACTTAAACATTACTTAAACATTATTTTTTTTCTTGTTTGGAAATACTAAATTATAAGCATGATATTTATTTTTTTTATTATTTTTACATGTTTTCAACCCGAGTGGTCTTACATAAAAAGGAGTATCTTTGTTTTCTATCTTTTCAGCGAGACGAGAAGGACACCAAACTTCACCATTATTTTCGACAGATAAAATTACACTCTTACCAAAACTTGTGTTAACATATTTATAATCAGTGATTTTGTAAATTTTATCAATTTCTAAGTCGGTCCATTTTTGTGTATTGTGATCTTTTTGTTTTTTTAACAATCTATCAAATTCTTCTCTCTTCATTTTTAAAGAAATATAATTTAATAAACTCTTCGCTCGCTTAATCAAGTAACCAATAACCAGTAGGTGAATCTATATTTAATATTAATTTACGATGTTTCTTTTTTTTTTAAGTTCTTCCTTTATTCTTTGTCTTTCTACCAAAGTAGGAATAACATCATTTTCTTCTAAACAATTGTAAAAACTATTTCTATCTTTTGTACGAAATAAACATAACCATACTGTCTGTTCTCTTAAATCTTTTAACACTGAATTATATTTTTGTGTAATAACCCATACAGATTGTTCCGCATGTCTCCCTGAAAATGCAAGTTCAGCCAGCATATCACTTTTTTTTTAATTCTTTTGTTGCACTGCAATCATCTATAATATATAATGTTGGATGTCCTGCATATTTATTAAAGAACATTCTTAATAGTTCTTGTAGTTTTTCTTCTCCGTTTTTACAAATAGGATTTACGAGTATTAAATTTTTTGTTTTTGGATTTCTAACATCACCAATCCACTCACGATTTTTATATGCCTTGTTCCATTGAATGGTTGGGCAAAGTATAACAATATATGTAAACACCCCACGATATTTTGTTTCTAATTAATCAAGAACAAATTCTGTTTTTCCACATCCAGTTCTACCACAAATAATAGCGCAATGAGGGTATTTTGGTAACTCCATTTTTTAATAAATAAAATAAACTGTTCGCTTAATAATTTACTTCTTTAAATCTTCCATCTTCAAAATTAATTTGTGCGTCGTGTATGACAAAAAGATAAACATTTACCGGTTTATCAGCTCCTTCTTTTTTCGTTATTTGAATTGTAATACCTTCAGATGCATTTTCGATTCTCCTACCTGAACCATGTAATGAGTTATCATCTGTTGAACGTAAATCTAACCATAAAGCATAATTAGTTGTTAAGCATTTTTCTAATGTTGTATTAGATAAATTTAAATTTTTTGCGGGTATATTTGTTTCTTTATTTCGTTTTGAATTTAAAGCAAAGAATCTATTTATTTCATCCCATTGTTGATACGCTTTCATTCCTTGACTGTATAATTGATTTGGAACACCTTCTATTGTCATTTCTACTTTTGTTATATTGGGGTTATAATAATTTTCAGTGCTTGTTCTTTCGGGGTCTTCAAACAACATTAAAATACCTTTCATACTTTTAGCTGGAACATTTAGATTAATATTCCACAATGTATCTTTTTTGTTTTTGGTTATTTTTCTATGTCTTAATATCCTGTCATATAAGATAACCATTTTACCATCAACTTCCTGTCTTATCTGTCTTGCTAATTTAGTGTCAGAAACCATATCAAATTCTAAACAAATGTTTTTTATTATATAACTTGCAGATGAATCTGTTGATTTGATGACATTACTATAATTATTAAATGTAAGTTCATATTCAAGTCTATCACCAAGACCTGATTGATAAAAAGGCATGACTTTCTAATAGTTCAAAGTCAAGTGGAATACAAAATCTTGAACCATAGGCTGTTGCAATTGCTTGATCTCCTGTATTTGTTGTTGCATCATCTGATCCAACTCTATGTTTTAACATATTTGTTGTACCAATTCCTTGATATGCCACATTTTCACGTTCAGTTGTAGATTTCCACAAATCAACATAACAATGATAAATATCACTATCATCAATTGACATAACTTCATTCCCACTTATTCTAATTGTTGTTTTTTTAACTATTGCCCTTCCTATATTTTAATATATAGTTGCATTATCGTCTGTAGATTTGAGTTCTATTTCGAAAGCTAACCTGGTTGTTCCAGGCAGAATAACATCATTACTACTTAGATTAGGAAATCTAACTAATAACTGTTGATTTTGATCAATAGTTGAAGGATTATTAGTTATTACAATACTTTGACGAATACCTTTCACACCAAATTGTTCTCTTAATTTTCTGTAAGGATTTAATTTTTCTCCGTAAGCCTCCATTTTTTAAGGGATAAAAATAGAGTTAATAAAAATAATTCAATTACCGCTGATACTAGAGTATTGATACATAAAGGACTATCACTTTTACTCATAACACTTATTCTATCTCCAGCCTTAACATTTAAAGGTTTATCAAAGTTTTTATAATTATGATATTCATAAACAGAATCGTCCAATTCTATTCCATCAAAAGTTAATTTATCATTAACACTCACCATGACAGTTAAACCATCTTTTCCTGTTTTAAGACTTATTAAACTAAGACCTTATATTTGACCTGGATAATTAATAACATATTCACTACCACCAGTACCAAAATTAAACATTTGATTAAATTTTAATGGACCATTAATCCCAGCGAATATACATATTGTGTTTCTGTCTGGTATATTTATAATTTTGTTATATAATAGATTATTATTAATTTCCATTACTTGAAGCTCGTTCCTCATTTTTAATATTTCCGATGCATCTACGTGTTTTTTTTTAACTCCAAATATACTTTATTATAAAAATTTTAAATAATTTCTAAAACACAATTAATTGGTAAACTATTACTTATTTTTTTATTATACTCATCTCTAATTTCTAATTTCAATTCTGTTATTACATCATTTACTAAACATTTATATTCTGGATACTCAAATCTCGTTGTTATAACATCTCCAAACTCTTTATTCTCAACTGGAATAACAGCCAATAATGTACTCGGAGCACCATCAAGATAATTATAAAAAGTGCTTACTTGTTCTAAACGTAAATATAATGATTTATAGAGAGCAAAATCTATGGGTCTGTTTCCATAATGTTTTTCATTAGGTGTGAATATTTTTGTTTTATTAAATCCTAACATATATCTTAAACTTTTACTTTTTTTAATTCAACAGGAGTGGTTAATAAAGCAATACCATTTGTTTCATTTACTGATAATTCAATATTTTTTTTTATAAATTCATTCGCTATTTGTTTGAAACTATAATAACCATCTTTAAGTTTTATGGGTTTCTCTCCAGTTTTTTTTTATATGTACATATGAAATATTATCCCAACCTACGCAATATGTTATATATTTTATCAATATTTGAAATAGTATGGTACATTTTTTAGGGTAAAAAATGAAGAAAGAATTTAAATATAATCCTAATGCATCGTATAACCCCCATACTAAATATTCTGAAAAAGATATAATCCTTGTTAATCAATTAATACTTGTAAATCAAAAAAAGAACTTAAAAACAACTTTCCCCGATTTATTTCAAAATTATCAAAACCCACCATTACACACAAACGAACCATGGAATACATGGATGTATTCTTCGTTTGATTGGTGGCAATGTCAATTAAACTTTGCAGTCTGGTGTGCAACTACAGGATGTGGTGTTTCTTATGACGATCATATAAAAGACACTTCAAATTTAACCCAAACGGTTTATATGTTTCATTTATGCGCATATGCAGAAAGTAAATTCACAGTAACTTCGGTATTTAGTTATTTGTTACCACTGGGTCGATGCCACTGCTGGTGGACTGTTAGTCCCCGAGGGTATTCACCAGCCCAGTAGTCGGTACTTCGGTGCTGACCCGAAAGCCGATTATTTTTGAAACCTCACAATATCTAAATTTTTGTAAATTTTGTTGAAAACTAAGGAGTATCTCCCTCATGCAAAGCTCTGTCCTTGGCTGATTTTGGCTTTCCATTTGGATCATATTGGTTATTTGTTCTCTATCAGTTTTTAAACATCTTTGAGTTTATGGTCTTCCAAACATTTAGATTTTATCTGCACTGAAGAGACATAAATTGTCGAAATGCGCATATGCAGAAAGTAAATTCACAGTAACTTCGGTATTTAGTTATTTTTTATATTATTGTATTGCCAGAATCTTAAAAGAACTTAAATCACCTTTACCAACAGATTCTTCTTTCTGTTATTACAAAAATCCTTATGATAAAGCTGCATATCAAAAAATATGTAATGAATTTCAAATTTCACCGCATACAGATTGAAGACAAAAATTAGAAACAGCTTGTCATGGTTTAGGAAGTTTTACCCAATACTATAAACCAAGTGCTGAATATAGAATGAATCATTCTCAGAAAGGACCATTATGAAATATAAACGATTCAGTTAAGCATACGATAGATATAAATATGGCTTGGACAACATTTATTCTAGACAAATCAGAAGGTTTTACAAAAGTAGGCATTGAACGTATTAATGAAAGTATTAGAACGTTTGTATGGGCTTTATTAGGAGCACAATCTCAAACACGTGTAGATATACTAAAAATAGGTACAGGATTTGATGCTCAAAAACAATTCTTAGCAAACGTTAAAGATGCTATTAATAATCCCATAGATTTACCCTGTCAGATTTCAAATTATCAATGTGTTCTAAAGTACGCTCGGAGTAAAGTTAATTATGTCTATGGTATTGGGTTATATATGTCTCCAAGGGATATGAGATTACAAATTGGCACCATTGTTGGTTATAATAACAAAATTGTAATCGCAACAAAAGATCAAAAACTAGGCTTTAACGATGATATAAATAATAAACATTTTTCTCATTCTTTAGATAAATTAGATGGAACAGAAACAAAAAAATCTTTACCAGAACTTGTTCATGATATTCCAAAACCTTCTAATAAATGTGTTCAAGATAAACCGAATATAGAACATGAAGAAAATAAACAAGCAATATTATTTGGAAGTGTTGTATTAGGTATTGTAGGAATAATCATTTATAAGATTTATTAATTTAATTTTATTTTTTTAAATATTCCCTAGCAGCAGCATACAATAAACCTACAACCAAAACAAGCAAAGCCCATAAATTGTTTGCAAACCAATTTACTACGTCTTTTGTTGCATTTAACAACCAAGACACAATAGCACCGATAATTCCTGGTAATGCAGCTGCTAATTTTCCTGCAAGCTTAGCTAATAATTTTCCAAGATTTGATAATTGTTTTTTTATCCAATCTTTTACATCTGTTTTATTTGTAGGAGGTGGAGGTTGAGGACTACTTCCACTACCAGAAGGAATAATTGCCTCAACAATAATATGAATAATCAATCCAAAAGCAGTTAAAACACTAACTATTGTTATTCCTTGTTCTTTAAATAATGTTCTAATTCTTTCCCCTAATGTTTTATCTTTATATAATTTTTTACGTATTGTCTGTTTAATTCTATCTAACTGGTTACGTATTCTATCTCTATTAGCATTAAGTACCCCCAGTATTATGATTATATCTGATTCTATTTTTTTTTAATTTTTTCTTCTATTTCTTTTATTTCTATGGGGTTATCATTATATTTTTTTAATCGTTTTAATTTGATTTTTTCTTTTTCCAAGTTTTTATATTTTTCATTTAGTTTTGCTGTATCAAGTTCAATATTTTCTTTGATTGTTGTAAACGCTTTCCTATAACCATATAGTTCTCTAATAATTCTATCCATTTCTGTCATATCTACATCTGTTTGTGTTTGTGTTTTCAAATGATGTTAATATTTCTTTTACAGATGTTTCTGCATTTCTGGATGTTTCTAAAAGTTCTTCTGCTTCTTTTGGGGAAATTATATCTTGTAAAGAAATACTTTCTTTTATGGTTTCGATTCTAGAAGTTACAAACGTGTGGAAACTATCTTGTGAAGAAATATCTTGTCTTATGGTTTCGGTTCTATCCCAAGGTCGTGGGGTTTTAAGCTCTTCCTGAAACCCTGCTCTACTTTTTTTCATTCCTTCAGAAAATTTATAATCGTCTACACCCAAAACATATCTGATAAAATCAACACCAACACCATATTTTACTGAAATATAATTAAATTTATAAAATTCTAATACACCTCCTTTGTAATGTGTTAATGGAAATATATTACCATATTCATCTTTTACATATAACATGGGTCTTCCATATTCATTATTCTTAACAAAGAAATCCTTTTCATTTTTATTACGTAATGTTTCTTTATTTTCATTATAAATCTTTTTACCATTTTTTGTGTGCTTTCCCTTTCATGTTTTATTTTATCTTCTGGTGATAAATTTTCTAATTCTTCATACATGTATTCTTTGGTTATTGTACTTTCAAAATCATTTTTATTTTGAAAAGTGGTTTCTTTTTCTTCTTCATTATAATCATCTTCAAATGCAGGATTATCATAAAAATCAAAACCTCCTTCAGCCATTTTTAATTAAAAATTTTTATTCATATTTCGGAGACAAATTGAAAAAAGTTACACAGAAAAAGTGAATAAAAAAAATCCGGTAGTTTAGTGAATAAAAAAAATAACTGGGTAATACACAATAAATAAAAAAATAATATGAATTACTGGGTAATACACAATAAAGAAAAATAATAATATGAATTACTGGGTAATACACAATAAAGAAAAAATATTAACATACACACAAAAAAGAAAATTAAAATATGAATTACCGAGAAATACACAATAAATTTAGATAACTCTGTCGTGAAAGTTGTACTACCCGGTAATTGTTAATAAACAGCTAGTTTATTATGTACTGACGTCGCATTGATTTTTGTTGATTACAATATGCTATTTAATAGGACATGAGTTTTAAATAGACTACTTCTACGTTTCAATTTAAATGACAAGCCAAGCGTACTGTATATCAATAATGAATGCGTAATTGGATTGTTGATGTTTAAATGTATAAATTTGAGATTTAAATTTCTTCGTATATTTTTTATGTCTTACCTTTTTGTTTGTCATGTCAAATGAAAATTTTGTTTAAACTGTAATTAACAAAAAAATACCCTAAAAAATGAAGCAACCAACAGCCCCAGAATTACCATTATATCCAGAATTACCAAAAGAAGATGGACAGAATTATAGATTACAAAAAATAACAGAAATAGAAAAAAACGTTGATTAATGAGAGAGATAAACGTAAATCACTATAAAAGAAATATAAACGAGGAGTTAACGTAACGGATGGCGTAGACACAAGTCTAATTTCAGCTTCTGTTATTTTAGCAGGTGTAGGAATAGCTTTTCCTATATTGTTACCAATGCAAATTACAGCTGTTGCATGTGGCAGTTTAGGTGGTTTAGTTAAACTTGTTAGACGTAAACTTACAACAAAATCAAAGAAAACATTACGAAATTAAAACAATGGCAGAATGTAAACTAAACAGTATAAAAAATTTAATTTCAAAATCTTTAACTGACGGACAAATAAATGAAAATGAATTTAAATTAGTTTTGGATGAATTAGAAAAATATAATGAAATGAAAGAAAATATACGTACAAAACAAACACAAACAAGAATTAATGACAGTGGAAGAAAGAAATTGATTGAAGAAACAGAAGCAAGAGTAAGAAGTGAATTAAAAATAATGGAAAATTTCTAATTTTCTTTAACAAAATTACTATAGTAAATGACCCTCCACCAAAATATGAATAAATTTTTTTAATTTATAACTTTTCCCTTCGCTGTACTTCCGGCTATTTTTTTTGCTGTGTTAGACCCGCACTAAGAGTTTTATATTCGGTGTACTCCCGGCTGTTTAATTTTTTTATAACTTTTTCTGTGTAGCTTTTTACAAACTCCGGCTGTTTTGTTTTTTTTTTTTTGGG
>MJUU01041545.1:21617-52130 GCA_002080025.1 Modiolus philippinarum
GAGTCCATCCGTAGTGATAAATAAACAATTTACTATTCCAATGACCAAAGCCAGCATCTATCCAAAAATGTGTGCCATTGAATATGTTTCGGCGTATTGTGTCTAGCATGAAAGATAATTTATTGTTCGTACGTAGTATGTAGTCCACAGAAAACGCTTCCGGATGTATCAACATTTTGTTATCCTTAAGGAATTCCTCTGATTTCATAATCTTTTTGACAGTCTTGCGATATTTTTCAAATTCTAAATCATGAAACGGCTTGATAACAAGGAAAATTTTGGAATTTAGCACTTTTCCATACATGTAATTCATTTTATCATATGTTGAGTTTTCACAATAAACAGCCAGTTTTGTTCCTATAGTTTCAAGACATTCCTGAAATAAGTTAGATAAGCATGAAACGGTCTCCTAAAATGTTTCCATGTTTCTCTACCAATATCATAGAGAGCAGTCACAACTGTAGCAGATGATTTGCTGTCGGTGTGTTCTGAATTCGTCGCTTTAATAGCATTCCTTGTTAGTTGACCTGAAAAAAACACATTTAAATGTTTCATATTTTATTTGTATTTGCAAGTGTCGAGATATTTCAAATTAAAAGGGCATGTGTACTACCTTTACAATATAAGACCAATGTTGTAATATTTTTATTGCCCCGTTTGTGTTTATTGGATATTACAAAATAAACAATCAGACAATTTGTGGCATTACAAGAAAACTTACAATAATAAAAAAGGAGATGTGGGCAAGATAAACATAATGGCCATTTAAAAATTTGGAAATTACAAGAAAAAAAATAAAGTACCAATATTGAAAAGTATAAATGTGTATCCATACGAGATATTCTCTCAGGAACAAGTACGCTTTATTTGAAATATGAAGAGAGCATACATCTTTCGCACGGGGAATCTTTTTATGGAGTATACACTGCAGAAGAGACAAAGTCCGGTCTTAAATTAAAAATAAGCAATATGGATTAAAGGAGACACAGTCTCTACTAATACATTGGATAATCGAGCAATGGAACAACGCTTTTACTATTTTTTTCTTAATCATTAGCTTTTTTACATTTATGTATTAGCTTTACTCAGGTATGTAAGTTAAGGCAACCCCTAGCGCTAGTTTGAGCAGCGCAATTAAATAGTGACGAACAACGCTAAATCAATGTTGTTTATATACTCAAGGTTGTTAACACGCTGGTCTGAATTTTTTTGGAAATAACCAAACTGAAATTAATCCTGGAAGTAAATAACAGTTAGTTGCTGTTAATTTATATGTCTCATCAGTGCAGATGAAACCAAAACATTTGGAAGTTCATTAACAAAAATACGTGTAAAAGCTGATAGAGAAGAAATAATCAAAATGATCAAAATAGAAAAGCCACGATTCAGCTAAAGACAGAGCTATGCACGAGGGAGATGCTCCTTAGTTTTCAACAAAATTGTGTAAAATTTAGATTTGCAAGCTTAAATAAAGGTGAATACCCTCGGGGACTAACAGTTCCTCGGGGATTAATAGTTCATCGGCAGAGGCAGCGGTGCAGTAGTAAGAAATAACAAAAACCGAAATAAATGTAATGTAAGGTTTCATTTTACACTCAGTAAAATCTTAATTTACGTACACTGTTCCTTGCTTTCCAAGTTATTTATATATATACACAACAAACCAAGCATACACACTGCAATGGCAACAGGCATTTCAAACTCAGGAGATGCTCTTTTCATGTTCTATTGTTCTCTGTAATTAAGGGGGTAGACCTGGGTAGGCCTAAAATTTTCCACTCGTTTAATTTTCTTAATATTTTCAGCATTAAAACTACACATGTTCATGTTGTCTTTCAGCAATTTTCAACAATTTTTACCGTCCCGTTTTATGTCTAGTGGTCATCAAATATACCCTGTTTCCTCATATTATTTGGTCCGTTTAGGACTTGATTGTGGTGTATAGAATTGGCTCTAATTAAATTTGTATTTGATTTAAAATTATTTCAAATGCAAAATTCTGTAGTTTAGACATGTGTAAAAGTAAGCATGAATAATGATAGTAAATTCAAATAGTTTGAACTGAAATACATGGGTGTTCTGAATAATATAGGCTGAAATTTTTACTCTCTTTTGATCACTATTTAACACTTCTTGTAAAAAATTCTGTCGTTTAATATTCACTAAAAACTGAGAATAGAAAGAAAACTAGGATATGTAAAATATATCAACATTTTAGAAAATTCTACCGTCCCAGTTTTTCTTAATTTAGAAAAAAGTGAGTAAAAATCAATAAAATTGCCGAATCTGTGCTATAAATTACCTCCCTTGGAAAAAATCTGACTTTTCGTATTTTCATAATCTTTGGACAGCATTGCAAAAATGTAGAGTACAATGCACCCATTATAAATAACTGGATGTTGGGTATTTGTTTTCATGACGAAATTAATATTTATTTGCTGTGTGGGAAAAATTTTACAATTTCAAAATTTGGATAATACCTATTGTAATGATTCTATTTGTTTGTGTAAGTATTAAAAAGGTGAAAAACAGAGTTATCTCCTCCTACCCTAGGTCTACCCCCTTAAAGTAAATGAAAAAATAATTCACGCAATTGTTAATAACATCTAACTTGTTCAGATGTAGTTGTTTACCTTTGACGTTCTGAATCAAACCATTTAATCTGAAGCCTTACGTTAATACGTGTATTCCCTGTTGATAATTGACTACCCTTGCATTCTCTTAGTGTTTTATAAATATGTTTTGTATTGTTTCAGTACTTCCATCGTCAACTTAACAACGTCCGTATTATTTGGTTTTACCAAACCAAACAAATCTTATCTATCAGAAAAGTGCAAATCAAATACTTAATAAATAAATAGATACCGAAATAACTGTCAATTTTATATCTGCATATGCGCTTTTCGACAACATATGTCTATTCAGTACAGATAAAATCAAAACGTTTGGAAGACCATCAACTCAAATTGTGTAAACTAATAGAAAAATATGATCTAAATGTAAAACCAAAAATCAGCCAAGGACAGAGCTTTGCATGAGGGAGATACTCCTTAGTTTTCAATTTAATATAGAAAAAATTTAGATATTGCAAGGTTTCAAATAGAACGGCTTTCGGGTTACCACCGAAGTACTGACTACTGGGCTGGTGAATCCATCGGGGACTTACAGTCCACCAGCAGAGGCGTCGATCCAGAAGTAACAAATAACTAGATACCGAAGCAACTGTCATTTCATTTTCTGCATATGCACATTTCGACAACTTATGTCTCTTCAATGCAGTAGAAATCTAAACGTTTGGAAGACCATAATCTACTTATGATATACAAGCTCCATGTAAAATTTCATCAAACCTGAGGACGTTGGGTTTTCCTGATTTTTTATTCGGTTCCATGGTACCATTTGCCGATTTTGGATATTCTAAGACTTTGAGAACCAATTTTAAAACTATTATAGCATTCTATAAAGGATGGTCACTCCTCAGGTTTTTGAAACTGTCTCTGACTTTCGGAATTCTCATATCTCATCCATCATGATGCATTAGAAAAATCTGCACACTGACCTCCACTTTTCTTTTCAAAATGTGATTTTGTACATCTTTTATAGACCTTTGACAAAAAATTTGATGAAATTCTTGATATTCTTTCATTACATTTCGAATGTTGATTGCCGTAAGGCAAAGTGAATGAAAAGTCTAGAGAAGTTCGGTTTCCCGCCAAATTTCAGGCGCTTAAATCTCAAAAACGAGCATACTGACCTATCAATAAAATATTGAATGATCGATACTCTAATAAATAAAAGTATTAATTTTTAATCCTTGATATAAAAAACTTGAGGAGTAATCATATTTAAGTTTCAAGTTTTGTATCTGACACATTACGCGGGAGAGTGCAAGAAAGAGATTTTATTCAATACAGAAAGGTATAATTCAATTGGATCTATTAAAGATATGTGTAATTCACTTTAAGGTAGATATCTTTAAATCAATTAAACTTATCTTCAATTATTTCAAGATAGGTATAAATATTTGAATAAATGATGCTACATCAAATTAACATATATTCAAAATAAGTATTTCCATCTTCAAAAAAATTAAAGATTTCTTTAATTAAATTAAAGATAGCCTTAATTCACTTATACCTATCTTCCAATTGATTAAAGATGTTTTAAGGTCTTTTTTCTATCGGTTTAATTCCGCTTATTGAAACTTTCTTTAATTGAATTAAAGGTATCGCTAATTAATTTTAACATATCTCTAATTCATTTGAAGATAAGTTCAATCGAATTAAATTGATCTTTAATTTTTATCAAGAGAGATATGATTATTTGAATATATGTTAATTTTGGGTTCCATAAAAAGGTAAGAAACGCAGCAAATAGACTTTTCGTTTAGGACAATAGAGCAAATACTTTAGTCGGTAAAACACCCCCATTATGGAATTCATTCTATATTTAGGTATCTAATGTAAGACAAGAGAATTTTTTGACGCCGTTTTGAATTGTGTGCCTGAGATAAATTTCTACACTTCCTTTGATACCTAGTTTCAGTGAAACTGCATCCAGTTTGGGGCAATTAGTATTTCGACCTTCCTCCAATTGCAATAGCAACAGACGTCATTTTGATTCTTTTAGGACAAATATTTTTAATGGTGAATGAAAGGATATGGAGTAAATGCACATTAGGCAAAGTCTCTACAAATATATGGTAAGAACAAGCAAAGGAACAACGCTTGTATTGTTGTTCTTTATCTTGAAATCACCATGAGACCTTCAACAACGAGCTTTCCCCATACCTCATAGTAAGTTCAAGATGGCCCCTAGCACCGGTTTAAGCGGAATTCTTTGCTAATTGTCGAGCAACGCTATATCCATGTCTTCATTGATCATGAAATCTTTTCATTGAACATATAAAACTTTCTGTAACCTTTCATTAAAAATTCGAAATTTCCGTCCCTTTTCCGTTCATATTAACAAAGGTCGACAATTTGAATTCTTGAAGCCCCAAGTATGTTGTACACATCCTAGAATACGTTTCAGTATAATTGATTCCAATTAAGAGCACTTTAAATTTCCCAATTTTTGTGGACATTTCTATTGCAACAACCCAAATTTTGACTTTTTAAGCCCAAAAATATACTATAAACTTCCTATACAACCTTTTTTGTAAAATTTCATCCAATTTGGAGCATTTGTTTTATTTTCACACCGTATTTGGTTTCCATGGGAATGGCGACACGTTTGAAAAGTCTAAAAAAAAACACCAGAATGCATCATGTTTAGGGATGGAATTTGTACACCTGAAAAGTTTTGCCAAGGTAAAGTAATTGTTCTCCGAAAATTTTGTCGTACAATTTTACAACAAAAAGAAGACGGAACATGGTAAAATCCAACAATGAAAAAGATGAAATCAAGTGTCATAAACATATGGGAATACTTTTTTCTTCTGATGATATTTGGTCAGCAAGTATTGAAAATGTAACAAAGTCAGCTAGGAAACCAATATAAGCAATGAAGGAATTCGGAGGAAATACACATGACACACAGCCTCTACAAATTGATGGTAAAAAGCAATGGAACAACGCTTTTATTGTCATTCTTCATCTTGAAGTCATCATTAGGCTTAGCTCGTTCAAGGCGGTCTCTAGCACCAGTTTGGATTCAATTCATTGAGAATTGTCCAGCAACGCTAGATTCATGCTTATTATCATCCGTAAGTAAGTGAGAACCGAAATGTCAATCCAAAACGAATAACCCAAGGACAACGGCAACAAAGGTAACAACAAAGAAACATAGACACAACATGAGTACGACACAGAAAAGAAAAATAAAGACATACACACACAAACCCTTGGTTAAGTAGCCTATTGGTGAGCAACCTGGCTATATCAAGGAAGTCACTTTATCGAACACAGGCTCTTGAAAAGCGAATGTGCTGGGAAATGTAAACTCCGTATGCCGGCGTTGTTGGGATGTTGCTAGAAAGAAAATGGAATTTGACAATTGGAAAAGTGAAGTCATCGCGTTTGTCGTAGATTTTAGTTTGAAGGCTACCTCTATTGTCAATTTCAATAGGAAGGTCAAGGCATACACTGATGTGGAAGTGTCTGTAGTATCAAAAATACTGGGTTATCAATAAGCATAAGATTAACTGCCAAAATGTTCTTAGAATGGCTGTCATCCGTGGCCCGACAAAATAACTTAAAAAGGACAATCGCAACAGTTAAGCAACCACAGAGCACTCATCGAGTCATAGGTAAAAAAACATGGCATGATGAAATGATAAGAGGTGGGTACAATAAATGTGCTACAAAACTAAAATATAATCTTTCATTAAAGAGGTTGTCATATATTTTCACTACTTGTAATACCATTTCTCGATTATGCATTTCAAACATGGAGAATTGGATGGATGTTTAAAAAGAGAAATTGACACTCCCGAAAAGTTACAACTTAAAAGGAGCAGGAATTGTTACCAGATTTACAAAACAATCAAGAGTCTCCCAACCGAACTCCTACATAGAATTTCTAACGTCAATTTGCGATTTTGCACATCTCATACAAATTTTCAAATGTTTTGAACTTCCAGTTTTGTTTTTGTTATACGAACACTTTGTTTTTGGATCGGTCATTTTTCCATGATGGTCAGTATTCAACGCAAGTGTTTTCAAAACGGGGTCAACATTCAGCCTTTCACCGGAGACTATCGCTTCGAAGATCTGAAATAACTTTCATAAGAAAGTTCAGCTTTCACTTTCACAAAAATTATCCCAAACGTTTCCGGATAAATATGACGTCAATATTAGTTTTTGTTTACTGAGGTTTTGATGGGCGATGCACGATGGGGCGGATTGGCATATCAATGGGGCGGAAAGATATGTATCAATGGGGCGGATTTACATGTTTCCCAAATGGCTGCAATTACCTTTAAATCAGTTAGATTTTAAAATAATTTTTTAAATGTATTGCACAAAACAGTAACGTCGTTGTTATCAATTAGCGCGCAATTTTAAATCTCCGTTTAAGTGGAAATTGCATTACTCGAGGTTCATAATCAATTTCTAATTAAAAGGTACAAATTCATTCATTATACAAACAGTTGTAATTGTTCAATCAGACAACAACAAAACAATATAAATTGCATGAAAACTCGAAGCGACGACAAAAATCTTAAAATTTTCGCAAGTTCTTGGGAATGAAGTGAGACAACCATCAGCAAAAGATGGAAAAATCTCACAACTAAATATCATGAGATATCTCAATCCCCTTGGCGATAAAATACTTTGGTTTCTTCTGTTTAAATATTATTTCATGGTTTTTTTATGAAGGTCTAAATTTTTACGTTTAATTTTCAAATTTTGATCTTGTTTGATATTTCGTTTTGTTCAAGCCAATTTACTTTCTTATGAATACGCTATAATGAAACTGGAACTATTTTACCAGATATGCTATTTGACCCGATATTTCTACATTCTAGACTGTGCTAAATGTGGGGACAATGGACAAACGCATTCCCAGACAATCGTCCGTTTTCAATTCGTCTAGTATTGTCATAGATACAATTTCAAAACTGTTTACGCGTTTTTTTTGTATCCCTAAAATTAATGCACAATTACAACGAAGTATCTTGCACGTGTCAAGTGACATTACATCAGAAGTTATAGATATAATATGTGTTGAGTATCAAAAGCCAACATTTTTTTTCAATAGGATAACAAATATATAATCTTCTTTTTACATTGCAACACAGACGACCGTCTAACGGCTAACTGTGCAAAAGACATTTGTAGTCATCAAATGTCTTTCATAATATTGTAAAAAAAACATTCACGTTATTGGAATTACCCTTTAACCAAGTTTTATTGCATACGAAACTCAAGATTCATTTTAAAACGTAATTGCATAACAATGATTGATGATTTTTATCTTTCAAATACGATTGATATAAAAAGGATATAAATACATAATAATAATCATTTTAAAAAAGGTGGTAATTGATTCGAACATATGTTAGCAAAAATGTTGTATCTGTAGTGATTGTTTGGATGCAGAAATATAAAGTTACCTTCCATTACCCGCTACCTCATTTTCCAATAAATCACATAAAAATGATATAGAATTTAACCAATCAAGAAAACTGTAAAAAATTGAACTGGAAATAACTTCATTAAAATAAAACAAGGCGGAAAATCGTGACGAGCCAGTGAGAAATGACATAAGTCACAGCAAAAACAGGCAGTCGTGTACTAAATATAGACAAGGGAGTCTTAAGCACAAAGAAGGACTTCAGCATAGATAGAGCGTAGATCTGGAGTATGAAAACTTGTTTTCTGTTTCCTTGCATGATTTCAGTAACAAAGATGTCACAACTTTTATGGTCGAATGTACTCAGATTAATACCGCGGTAGCCGAGGACTACAAAATACTCAAAAATTAATATGTAAGAAGAGGTCGTCCGATACAAAAATGTCTAAAATCTAATGATCATAAGCCTTATTTCTGAAACTTAACTTTAGAAAAATGTACCTACAAAATGTTTAAAACTAATAAAATAAATGCACTATACACATATTGGAACTTCAAGGTCAATTTACTTTATAAAATATGATTACGGGCTTTAATCGAAATATATCCAACATTATAATTTGGTTATGTACAAGAGGAAAAAAATATGAGACATATGTTGGAGTGTATTATTGAAGCTTAGTAGTGCAGTAGATTCAAGGCAGGTTATTGTTTCTCTCACTTCCAGTATTGAAGCTTAGGTGTGCAGTAGATTCAAGGTAGGTTGTTGTTTCTTTCAATTCAAGTATTGAAGCTTAGTTGTGAAGTAGTTTCAAGGCAGGTTGTTGTTTTTTCTCACTTCCTCTATTGAAGCTTAAGTGTGCAGTAGATTGAAGGCAGTTTTTTTGTTTCTCTCACTTCCAGTATTGAAGCTTAGGTGTGCAGTAGATTCAAGGCAGGGGGTTATTTCTCTTATTTCCTACTATTCTGAAGTAAGATATTGAATTTAAGATGGTTTTGTGTATCGTGAATATCAATTTATTATGTTACCGCTTTCCATTCCGCAGACCAAAAATTTTCATTTTCATTAGATGGCGAAAAATTTAACGTGTCGTCCATGGGTTTGACAAACCCCCCGTGCAACCCCACTTATAAACAAAACCAACATTTTAAAGTCCACTTACATTTACTCTTCAAAATTAAAGATTTTAACATGAACATAACCTGCGCGCAATGTTGTATGAACAGACCCCTTTTTCGCCACCCAACGAAATTTGGGAAAGTTTCGTTTTTGACTAAAGTTTTTTTTTCAATTGTTTCAAGTTGTTGATAAGTACATATTAGTTAAGAAAAAATGGTGTCAAAATGTAGCCTATGGTTAAAGCTTTACAAAGATCTCACCATTTCAATACCATTGTACGGAAAAAGCACTAAACACAAATCTAACATGCAGGCACGATCTGTACTTTACCCATGATCTCACTTAAGCTTACCACTGCAAAAGTGCACTTTCAAGAAAGCACAGCTTCAATAGAAGATTGGCATCAATCGAAATTCGCTATTCTTTGGATATAATAATTCCTTAAATGACAATATTAGTGGATAAGATTCCTTTCTACATACAAAGGACAAACATATATACACAATAAAACTGCATCCCACTTGTTTTTGTTTTTTCATCTATATGTCAGTAGATATAAATAGACTTACGATGCATTCGAATTCATGAAAAGAAAACAAATATATAACAATTAAACATGTTTTAGGGATTCATGTATAATAATACAACAACTAACAATCATATGAATTCATTTACAGACAAGACGTTGTAAAGGAACAGACCATTTAATTTTCAAAATGTGGCTTAAATTGAAAAAAAATATATTGCAATGTTCCGTCTGCAGAAAAAAAAATCTGGTCTTCAGTTTTCTGTTAAAAAATTCAATAATGCACAATATCCATAAGAAAAAGTAAGCCTTGCTCAATAAGAGTGTTTATCGGAAAAATGGTAATAAAAATCTGCCTCTTGTGAAAATCCAAGCTCCAAGCTCATCCCAATCTCTTAACAGCCCATGCCTTGGTAAACACTTTCAAAATATAAAATTTCTGAACCTTACCGGGACCGCGATTTTTCAGAAAGCATGTTGAGGATTGGTGGATATTCCGACTAAAAATAACAATTTAAAAAATCGGGATGAGTTCCGTTTCAATGTCTGCAGAAAAGTTTTCCTTTATTGTTATTATTAAAACACATCAAAACAAAACCGCAAAAAAATGCTGTAACGTTAAAAAAATGTGAAAGAAAATTGTAAAGGAACGAAATTGGACCAGAAATAATTTCTAATACATTGGAAAACGAATACAGAAGCAAGAACGAGGAAAGGGGAAATTCTAAAATCATAAATCCAAAATCACGGCAATTCACAGCAACAATTAATTTCTGAAATAGTAATCATTTTTGCAAGATACTAACACGTACAAATAGAAGTTTCAGATGGGAACTGACCTTTTCCTATAGCTGTGCATATTACTTTTATTTTAACAATAAATAACCAATATAAAAAGCCGTTGCAAACGCTAATTTTAAATTTTGACATAATTTTCTATTATCTCAGAATTAGCCATTATTTCCTTTCTGTTGAATGAAATGCTGATTTTGCCACGTCACCTTTTTTACGTCTACAGTGTTCGAACGCAATCGGAGGGAGGTAACTCTTACCGTGACGTTCGTTTAGTAACGTCTCACCTTAAGTAGAATTGATTGTTAAATTTAAATCAATGCTACAGTCATGCCTTTGTTTTATCATGTAGTCTTACAAACATCGTCATTCTTTGCCCGACAAAAGGACCAAAAGACAAAACAATATTTAAACGAATAGACGACACTCATTAAGTCGATTATAAGAAAATCCGACGAAGTGGTCAATACATAAATATATGGAATTATATGGACAGCACCAGGTATCAGAATCGTTGACTGTGTAAGTAGCACCTTTATTCACACAAGCATGTTTTTGAATCTCAATGTTGTGACTTTTTTTAAACTTAAATTAACAGTTTCGTAATTGGAACAAATTGCACCCAGATTTCTTAGTACACCAATACAATTTATAAAAAATATTTTTCTTCCATCAATAATACATTCTTCACGCATTATTTTCTTTAAAGGAAACAATTTGTTCAATTTTGAGCTGATTGTCGACAAAACCAGCAAAGAGTGGAACATCACTGGAACAAAACTCCCTTTTTCGAAGTCTTGGAACGCCGGCGGCTCCGAAAATAAGTATTCACCAAAAATGGACAGTAACATAGAAGGATAAGTGGTATTAACGAACTTGCAGTCTTCAGTGAGGTCACTACATATCAGTTATTTCAGGATGATAACTAAGAAATGACTGGAGATATTAATGGCACTGGTCTGACCTTACGAAACACACCCCACACAAGTCGTTTAAAAGAGAGGGGTCGTATGCCGCACACTGTTTTGGTTGTCTTATGTATTTATCAAGTGGTTTATATCAAATTCACCGGATAAAACAGCCCATGCACAATACAGAGAGCGTTTCTCGTTAAGCACCCAACTAAAAACAAGCAGGAGATGTATCTACAATTCACCAATCATAATAGCCAAAGACAGTGATATAAATGAAATTAGGTAATGAAGAACAAATGTTGAGGACATGAGACAGATTTAGTATAGGTAAAAAGCACATAAAACTGCCTTGAAAATAATTATGATCAATTATGTTGAACGGTAAATGTGCTTATGGCAGCAATACTTTCTAGGTATTATGCGATTTGATCATCCTCGAATCGTATTGTTACACGACAGAAACTTTAACATATATTATAAAATGTATTAAAACATTGGATTTCATATTCACAATGATATAAACAAACGGGCAATTGTCAATTAATATCACAACTAGAGTAATGACTGTTGACAGTAATCCCTGCACTCCCTGTTTGAAACAAAACTGTTATAGACCCTTTGCAAAAAATTTGTTAACATTTCTAAAAACAAATCTTTATCTATAGTCAGGATTCAAAAATAAAATAAATAAAATAAAATAATGGGTCTTTGACAATTTCAGGAAATTTTCAAAATTGGTATCAAATACTGTGAAAGTACTATTGTTCGTGGGGGGTTCCATTTTTTTCTGAATTTCGTGGTTAACCTTAATTTCCCAATGAAATGCGTTTTCCGTAAAATTTTAAATGCAAAGAATTCTAAACCACGAATTTAAGTAGCGACGAAATAGTGATATTTATGAAAACCACGAAATTGATGACCACTAATAAAAGTGCGTCCACAGTATTTTAGAAATCCAATTAGTGAAAATGTTGGTCTTAATCAAAACAAATTCTTTAAGTATGGTTGCTGGGTAGAATTAAAAAAGAGGTCTATTTGACTTTCAGGTAATTCCCTCAATTGGAATTAAATACTTTTGTTATTCATTGGATGAAAATGATGCCCTTATTGAAACAAATCCTAACAGTATAATTGCTAGGTTGAATTTCCTCAAAGAAGTGGTGGTCTTTGAGATTTTCAGGAAATTCACCAAAATTAGAATAAAATATTTTTGAAATTCAAAATGAAAAAAAAACTAATGACCAAAGTATGATTGCTTTGTAGTATTCATAAAAATATGTGGTGTTTGAGTTTTCTTACTATTGACTCGATGAATGTCCTGTTGTTGTTTAATTGTTGTGTTTGTCTTCTATTAGTCTTGTATTAGTACTTTTGTCTGGCAACAGATGACAGCAGTTGTAAGGACACTTTGCCAGCTAAGCTTATGTTTGATGACGATCCTGCATCCATGATTCATAAGACATGGATGTAGCGTTGCTAGACATCTACCAATGAATTCCGCTCAAAATGGTGCTAAGGGCCTTCTTGATCTTACTTAGAGTTATGAGCAAAGCTCATTATGATGACTTCAAGATGAAGAACAAGAATAAAAGCGTTGTTTCATTGCTTGGTTTGCCACGTTTTTATAGAGACTTTGTCTCATTTGCATTTACTCTATATCCCCTCTTTGCTCATTTGAGACCTTCAGGAAATATACCAAAATTGAAATCAAGTATTTTTGGAATTCAATTTGTGCAAATGTTTGCCCTAATTAAAAGAAATTCTATAAATATGGTTGCTAGCTAAAATCGAAAAAATAAGTGGACTTTGAAACTTAAAGGAAATTTACCAAAATTGTAATCAATTATTTTAGAAATCAAATATGTGAAAATTAGCGACCTTTTCAAACAAATGTTTAAAATATGGTTGTTAGGTAGAATTCCAAAACATAATTGATCTTTGAGACTTTCAGGATGGACAGACGGCCAGAAGAACGGACGGACGGATGTGACCAATATTTATGCAAAAGGGCGGGAATAAAAATAATTTAAAAATAAAAAAGTAAATAATAGGACAATTGTTCAGGGAATTCTGGCTATGACCTTGACCAGTTCCCTTGATGATTTTTGACGTTGGGCTAAAATTTAAGGTCTCCTCCTGCTGATTAATTTAAATATATATATTTACTTTATTATCTGTAACGGTTTAAAAGTTGTAGGTTAAAACCCCTTTCATCTCTTACGGTTTCCGAGTTTATCTGACAACAAGGTGAAAGGTCACGGTCAGAGTTTACTTTCAACCTAGTTCTCAAATTGAAGGTCTTCTCTTACTGATCAGTTTAAGCATACACTATATAATCTGTAAGTGAGATATCGTGATAATAAACTGTCAAACAGCTGTCATTTTCTTTTTTTTTTTTGTGACAAATCATCCTAGGATGAATGCAAAACTTTTCTACAATTCAGAATTTTGAAAATCGTTACGGTTTCTGAACTTCCACGATAACAAGACATTCGGTCTTTTGGCAGATAACTCTGTTATTAAAGTTAAAAATAGTTCGGCCTAGCAGGGTGACTATAGTCGCTTCCAGACCAAGTCGACTGACTGTACCAAGTTTCGGGTTGATACACTAATACATGACTTCAACAAGCTTCGCAGAAGAAAAAGACTCGCCGTCACTAATAATAATAATAAGTAAACTAGATTTGCAATTGCACGCAATAGCTGATGTCGCCCCTGAGAGCCAATTCGCAGTGTCAAAATCTACCTAGAAATCATTTTTTGTTGAAATCGGTCAAAGTTGAAATTTTGACGCATCTTGGCGGCCATCTTTGAAATGTCGGCTATTTTGAAATTGTTTTAGTTGCATGTCCGTCTTCTTATTGTGATTCAACTTTTTGCCAAATATGAATGAATTCTATCAAGGCATGTTTCAGATTTTATGATTTTTAGTGAAATCGGAAAAAAATTCAAAAGTTTACGTAACTGGCCACCATCTTGGAAATGGCAGCCATTTTGAAAATCTTTTTTAATGGAGGTATATTTTCATAAGGTGATCCAACTTTGTACTAAATATGATTTAATTCTGTCCAAGCATCATTGAGAATTGGTGTTGACAAAAAGAGGTGAAAGAAAGAAACAATAATAATAATGAATAATAGAGAAACAGACAAAGAACAATATGTCGTCACGAATACGATTAAGGTAGTTCGACACTAATACACGGCGCATTCGATTGGCGCATTTGCGAAACACAAGTCGGATGCGGAATTGACTGGATTTTCAAGCCGGAATATTCCTTATTTGGCTTTTTCACTGTGACGTCATGATAAATTGACATACACTTTCCCGCGAATTAGCTCCCTTTTACCATAAATATTGCCTGTTTCGTAAACTATATAAGATATTTCTCTTAATCAGACATATAGATTTTATCAGCTCAACTTATAGCTCAAATGTATACCTCTGAAATATCAAAAAATAAAAAAAATCTATCTGATGTTTATTTCATATGAAAGCTAAAAAATAGCATGTTCTCACAGTTCCCTATATATTCTTTGTAAATATTGCTGAAAAATACTGAATTTGGCCTGATTTTCAATGACTGATTTCAGGAAAAGATGTTCGGTGACATATCTTTTTTATTTTAATTTTTGAACAAATGGGCTAAAAACTACAAAATATCTTAAAATAAACAAATTCTGTCTGATATTTTTATTAGGTTCAAACTACCTTAAAAGGACAATTGTTCAGAAAACAATTGAAAGGGCTTTCCAAGTCAATATTATGTTTCGTTATGTCTTATGTTTGAAACGCACATTTTTTGTCCTTACTTGAAGAGACGCACATTGGCCTCTCCTAACCGTTTTAAAGATTTCACAGTACAAATTTGGCTATGACCTTGACCTGTGACCTCGATGACCTTTGTCCTATGATTCAAATTGAAAATATGTTTACTATATTACCTGCAACAGTTTTAAAGTTATAGGTCAAAAACTGCTTTGCAAAACTCGTCAAGGGCAATAATTATCCGGGGAGTCATCGTTGAACTTTCTGTTTAATGAAACATGTACTCCTCATCATATTGAAGATTTTTGCTGATATACATTTTCAGTCATCTATAACGGTTTCCGAGCCTATTTGGCTGGTACTCAAATTGAATGTCTCTTTGCACTGATCACTTCCAACATATGTGTCTATATATGTGTTTATTAAGTGTTAACTATATTATCTGTAAGCGTTTAAAATAACTAAGTACCGAAGATACTGTGAATTTAAATTCTGCATATGCGCATTTCGACAACTTATGTCTCATCAGTGCAGATAAAATCTAAACGTTTGGAAGACCATAAACTCAAAGATGTTTGAAAACTGATAGAGAACAAAATTATCAAAATGATCTAAATGTAAGGCCAAAATCAGCTAATTACAGAGCTTTGCATGAGGGAGATACTCCTTAGTTTTCACCAAATTTACAAAAATTTAGATATTGTAAGGTTCAGAATAGAATCGGCTTTCGGATCAGCACCGAAGTACTGACTACTGGGCTGGTGAATACCCTCGGGGACTGACAGTCCACCAGCAGAGGCATCGACACAGTGGTAACAAATAACTAAGTACCGAAGTTACTGTGAATTTAAATTCTGCATATGCGCAAAAATCATTCGCAAAATCAAAAAAAAAACAAAAAAAACAAAGAACCGAAACGCATAAATTTAGGACTGTTAATCGAAGACGGTTCGTCCCGGAGTTTTCGTTCCATAGAAGAAAAGAAGAAAATGAAGATATCACTGAGGGGAGTATTTTGCAATAACATTGTTTTCATTATTTTTTTTTTATCGTTTCCGAGTCTTTCCAAGAGCGCGAAACCGGATTCTGGGACGTAACTCTTGTTACTTAAAGTAGAATTGATTCACTGGGTGACCTGACTTTAGCCTAAGTGTACCACATTTGGCTATGATTGGCCAAAGCACTGAAAAACATTGATTACAATTTTTTTCTGTCCGGAAATCAATTGATTTTTCATAATATATAAAGTCACATTATTGCTATGTGGAATACTATCAAATATATCTCACTGTGAAGACACCGGATGATAGGACAACAAATTGCAGCCTTTTGGAATCTGTTTAGCTGATATACAAGTAAGTAAGTAAAGGGACCAGTTCAAACATGAACAAATTAAATGAAGTGAACATTGTACTTATTCATTTTGTGCCTAAATATCGAGAAAAGGAGATTTCGAATTTTGCTCTCCGCATTGGTTGGAACGTAGTGTAGTAGTGACGAATGTGTAAAAACCTAGATGGCCATATCGGATATATATGTTTCGTCAGTACAGATAAAATCAAACATTTCACAAAAACCTGGCCCTTCTGTTTGCATATGTTTGTTTGTTATGTTTTGTCATACATTTTAGTTAATTTAAGAATAAATAACAAAATACCCAAGTTACTGTGAATTAAGTTTCTACGTATGCCCATTTTGATTGAAATATTATCTATTTAAGCAATAACAGTACATTATTTGAATACCCAAGGGCGTCAATGTAGATTTGACGGTCAAAATGCAGTTTACAGGCGACGCGTAGCGGAGCCTGTAAACGGATATTTTGACCGTCAAATCAAGATAATGTACTGTTATTGCGATTGCAATGCAATTAAAAACCATTAATCGATTTCATGTTCTATTTTTAACTTGCGTATTTGTAACCATACAGGGAACCAGACTAAACAGGGAACTTACCATGTCCCAGGTGTGTAGATGGTGGAATTGACGGTCAGTTCTGACCAATCAAAACTTTCGTTATATAAATGTTGCATTACAATCATCATTTACTTTGCAATAACTATGACTTTCCTTTCATTATGTCTAGTCACCACATGATAAAATGTAAAATTATTGCATACATTAAAAAATACCGGATGTACAGTTTTTCTCTTACATTCGAAGATGAACATTTATGTGCGCTGTGAAAACAAAAATTATAACTTGGAAATTCTGTTCATACCGGAAACTCAAAGTATCATAAGTGCAACACCTTTAATCCATTAAGTGCAAAGCAAGCCTAAAATCTACTCCCATAATATACTGAAATAATTACATTTATTCTGTTTCGATGAAATCATCGTATTTGATTGGACACGAGTACTTACGATCATTGGCGTCGCTGAGTTTTATCAGTCAGTAAACAACATAAGCAAGCAACTCCTTGACAACGGTAATTTAGTAGAGAAAAGACGGCTGAGTAATATAATAAAAAATGGTGCACCATTCACGTTCATTATAAGTAATCTTGAGTGAACACTTGAATTCTATTCATGGAATGTAACCATAAGTATCGAATGCAATTTTTTGTAGTTTTACATTTGTATTGTCGTGTAAAGCAAGGACCGAAGCACATTTCTAACATTAAGTGTCAGTGCGCTTCATTCAAAAGTGATACGGTCCACTCTTTTACACTCCAATTTACACTCCAATAAAACTACAAAATATTGCATTCAATTCTTGAGTAAACTACAAAAAATCAAACTTTTATTTACATTGATTTTCTTTTATAATTGAGAGACACTTAAATATCAGCTATGGAGATTTAACGCATCTACACGGTTAAACAATTCTGGACTTTTATAGTAACATCTAATAAAAACAGATTGTTCATCGTCCACAATGTTTTGAAGTAACATATCTTGAAACACTTTGTTGTGTAAATGATAAAGCTCTGCAACAGCTTTTCTGTGACCACCGAAAAATCCTCCCGTAATTGCTGGAGCAAAATTTTGTTTATGCAACGTTTGTGTGTTTTTATACAGACTTAAGTCGTTAAGCCTAGTGAATGTTATAGTTTTATTTTGGTGCAATAATTTTGATGGTATCCACCGGTAGTGGTTTATAAACAATTTACCCATGTTGTGTCTTTTTTTTTCTTTTTTGTTCCTGGTGTTGCCATTGTCCTTGGATTGTTCGCTTTTGGATTGACGGTTCGGTTCTCACTTACTTTACTATTCCCATGACCAAAGCCAGCATCTATCCAAAACAAATGTGTGCGATTGAATATGTTACGTTGCATCGTGTCTAACATAAAAGATAATTTATTGTTCATAAGTATTATGTAGTCCTCAGAAAATGCCTCCGGATGTGTCAACATTTTGTTATCTTTAATAAATTCCTCTGATTTCATAATCTTTTTGACAGTCTTGCGATATTTTTCAAATTCTAAATCATGAAACGGCTTGATAACAAAGAAAATGTTAGAATTTAGCAATTTGCCATACATATAGTTTATTTTATCATATGTTGATTTTTCACAATAAACAACCAATTTTGTCCCTAATTTCAATACATTTCGGAAGTAAGTTAGATAAGCATGAAACGGTCTGCTGAAATGTTTCCATGTTCCTCTACCAATATCATAGAGAGAAGTCACAACTGTAGCAGATGATTTGCTGTCGGTGTGTTTTGAATCCATCGCTTGAATAGCATTCATTGTTAGTTTACCTGAAAAACACATATATTCGTTTGATATTTTATTTGTATATGCATTTTTTAAGACATATACTTCATTACCGAAGATATTTCATATTAAAAGGGCATGTGTACTATTTTTACAATCCAAGAGCAATTTTGTAATATTCTTTTATCCCGTTTGTATTCATGAGATAGCACAAAATAAACATGAAGACAATTTCTGGCATTACATTCCATTATCCATATTTTTAGATGATTACTTTGGAGTTTTTTTCTCAACAAACCGCGGATGGTGATTCAAAGAATTCATATCAAATTTGACTTAGTCATTTTAAGTTTAGATCAATGCTTAAAACAAATATAAAGCTTAAGTGACTGACAGGATAAGATAATAGTCTATTGTGACCATTGTTGTTATTCTTGTCCGAAAGAGGGAAATATTGCAACCTTTTGAAAAATGTTCTGAATTATAAAGACTACATTCGTTACATTTCATAAGAAAAATAAAAGTAATCATGAATCCTTTGATCTTAATATGGTTTAATACTGATAAAATGGAAGGCAATCAATCAACCCTGCATTTATTAGCAGTTGTTCATCTTATTGCACTATATCAAAATCTCACTTCACAGTAAACAGAGTGGGAAGAACTACCAATAGAGCATTAATATTACGCAAATTTAGTGAATCGCCCCTATTCACGAATTACATAACTGGAAATGACTTTTATCTAACTTATAAAAAAAGCATCGGACCAGATGCGGATGTCTTCCTATAAACGGTCGGAGAAGGGTTTCCATGGAATTTAAGGAAAAAGAAGTTCCAGTGCATTTTGGTCAGTTTCTATCTTAATTAACTAAATATTTCTTGACATTTCAACGCTTTTGTTAGAAAAGGAGGATCCGACATTTACACCCCGTCTGAATCTACCATTGAGAAAGTATATTTCTTCAAATTCTCGTTTTGCAGCTCCTACTATATCCCAAAATACAACAAATGAAAAATAGGGAAATATATGCATGTAATAAGCAAAATTAAGACACTGATAACCTTAAAATTCGTATAATCCGAAACGATCCATCTATCCGTGAAAAATGTGCATGCTTTAAATCACGTTACAATCGCACGTGGTTGCTACCTGTCATTCATGTTAAATAATCAGCACTGTCGGTAAAACGTTTTTCATTGGTTATATTTCAAATCGTATAGAGCACTGCCTTACTCATTAAAATATTAATTGCGCTCAAAACGCTAAACGTTTTTCGTGCAAATCGTAAAAGCGGTGCTATATATATTACACATGAAATGGACCAACTTTTCAATTTGAGTGTAACAGCATCAGTCAGGAACAGCACGAATAATTTGAAAATGAGGCGATATTTTTGACATTTTCCGAGGAAAAGCAATTATAAGTATAACAGTGACAGAGGACGTAACACAAATTGCGAAAAGTGATTGGTTGAAGGCCACTTAATTTCCGCATTAATGGAATCTTAGTACGGTGATGTTCTCAATATCTAAAGATACGAACAAGACCCAAAACATTGAAAAGCTGTGGAAGGAAAAAATCAGAACAAAAAAAGAGCAATTGCAATGAAAAGGTTTAATGTAAACATATTTAATTATGAAATTCGACAATTATATACATTAAATCTAACAACACATCAATCAGAAAAATATACGAATTCATAATGAATAAGAAAGGAAATGGGGTAAATGTCAAGGAGACAACATCCCATATCCAGGTTAAAACGACATAAAACAAAGCAACTAGGGTCTTCAACACAATGAGGAACTTCACACCATATAGTAAGCCCTAAATGGTCCCAAAAAGGTAAAGAAGTGAATAAATCAATGTAAACAAACCACATCCAATAACCCAAATATCAAGAAACTAAAATTTTATAAGAAGACAAGGACAAGCCAGTGACCAACATATTCCTGACTTGGGACAGGCGCAAAAATTGCGGTGGGTTAAACTCGTTTTCTTGGATCCAAACCCTACCCCTTTGTGTGGTGAATGGCCAAAAAAATGCACAAAAAGACTAACAGTAAAAATCAAACTAGAAAAAAGTCATAATTGCTCTTTTATTAATATATATCCCACAGGAACAACGCCTTTATTGTTGTTTTTCATCCTTGAGACATTCTCTCAAGAACAAGTGCACACTAACCGAAATATGTAAAGAGCATGCATCTTTCGATTGGGAATCTTTAATTTTTATCTATTTTGCAGAAGAGAAAAAGTCCGATCTTAAATTAACAATAAAGTGATATGGATTGAATGTGGTTCATAATATCTAGCATTTTTTTCTTCATATCAAAGGCTTGACATATCTATCTATACGCTTTGCTCGTGTACGTAAATATAAGGCTGCCACTAGTGTGGCTATATCAACTAAAATTTAATATATCACAGATTTGGTTAAATCATGCTGGAAATGAAATATTGAATTATTAGAATTAATTAAAAACAATTTATATTGATATATACGTTGTATTCAGACAGAAAAAAATAAAAATATTTTTCTGGAAAAAAAATAATTGTTCACAAAGAAAGATAACTCTAATCTGAAATTGATCAATTTCAAACCAAGGTAGGTATTTTAAAAGATATTCGCATTTATTCCTCTTTCTATAGTCTTTATCAAATTCCATGTTTGTCTTTCAAGAGGGGGTCTTTCAAAATATTGTTCAAGTCTTTAAAATGAAGTTATGTTATACTGTCTTCATTGCTATTTTTGTTTTGATTTTGGTATTATCAATGACTGATGTATAATTAGGAACTTGTGTTTTTTTTCATTTTCAAACGAACACATTTTATAACAATTTGACAATATGCCTTTTATTAACAAAATAAAGAGTATATATATTACAATGTATTAGATTGGAAAATGCCCTCTTTTTAAATTATCAACACTACACCTTGAAATAGAAGAAAGGAATACAAATGTATCAGCCAATACCTGCCAACTAGACCTAATTTGGAGAGTTCCCAATGAGACAATTCAATTTGAAGTTTTTCAGGCATTTTCAAGATTCCATACTTGACAAAAACCAAGAGTTAAATTACTGCATTATGATCATAATATTATTAAGATGCCTATGACAGAATGGAAGTGAATTTTAAGTTCCCTTTGTAGGTTTTATTGTGCTGTGAATGATTTGTCCCATGTGCCAAAATGGTGGTTGTAATTAACATGTACATGGTTTTCTTTTTTAACTGGCTATATAGTATATCAATGAATAAAGTTTTCCTTAACTGTGCTGAGTAAATCTATCTAGCAGTGATAGTGTTTTTAATTAACTGAAGTCATTCAGTTTTTTTATTAGCTATATTTTTAAAATGGATATCTGCTTATGATGTGTACCGGGTATGCTTTTGTTTTACCTACATCTGCTAGGTTATCGACATAATTTCTTACAGCAAAACAATTAGTGCTTTTCACTTGCTGTGTAATCATATACCAGACACTGCTGATTATGTAAATGATGTATCTATATATGCATGTATTTGTATATAACACTTGTCACTTTTTTATTTTAATACACTTTATTACATGAATATGGGTGCAAACTAAAGCAATCTCTCACGATAGTGTCACCAAATCCCTAACAATCTTCTGTCTGGGCTTTATCGCCGTTATTAATCCCTCACGATCTTTTTTTATCAAAGTAACCGACTGACAACCGTACTATTATATTAATTAATTATTTAAGATATAAATAGAGAAAATGTAGAATTAATGGATTCAGTATAAAATACCAGGCCAATGGTGATTTGTTCTTCTCATAAATTCGACAAGAAAAAAAGGAATATTTATATGCTGTGAAAAAAAAAATCACAAAACTGTAAAATTCATTTAAATTTTTAATTTCAAAGAAAGTCTTCTTTTTGGACTTCTTTTGAATTTATTTGATTTCAATGCTGCTAATGAGAGGTTACTCCTTGAAACACGTGTACAGAATGAGGAAGGAAATTTTCGGTATTATTGCATAGAGACAAGCGCAAAATAGATTTCCCGCATCCATGGATCATTAGCTTAAAAAGCATGCATGTAGCGTTGCTCAACAATTAGCAATGAATTCCGCTCAAACCGGTGCTAGGGGCCGTCTTGAACTTGCTATGAGGTATGAGTAAAGCTCATTGTTGAAGGCCTCATGGTGACTTCAAGATGAAGAACAACAATAAAAGCGTTGTTCCATTGCTTATTTTACAATGCATTTGTAGAGACTTTGTCTCATTTGCATTTACTCCATATCCCTTCATTGTTAATAACCATAAAAAAACCTTATTCCACCGAAATATAACCTAGGTAAATTATAGAAAAAGAATCTGAGTTATTATTTTTTTCTCCATTTATAATTCAGAGACACTTAAATATCAACTATAGAGATTTAACGCATCGGACCAACCTCCATCTACAAGGTTGAACAATTCTGGTATTTCAAAGTAACATCTAACAAAAACAGATTGTTCATCATCAACAACGTTTTGAAGCAACATATCTTGAAACACCTTTTTATGTAAGCGATACAGTTCAGTGACAGCTTTTTTGTGGCCACCGAAAAATTCTCCCGATATCGCTGGAGCAATATTTTGTTTGTGCAACGTTAGTATGTTTTTATACAAGCTTAAGTCATTTAGCCTAGTGAATGTAATAGTTTTATTCTGGTGCATTAATTTTAATGGTATCCATCCGCAGTGGTTTTTAAACAATTTACTATTCCCATGACCAAAGCCGGCATCTATCCAAAACAAATATGTGCCATTGAATATGTTACGTTGTATTGTATCTATCATGAAAGATAATTTGTTATTAATAAGTAGTATGTAGTCCACAGAAAATGCCTCCGGATGTGTCAACATTTTGTTATCTTTGAGGAATTCCTCTGACTTCATAATCTTTTTGACAGTCTTGCGATATTTTTCAAATTCTAAACAATGAAACGGCTTGATAACAAAGAAAATGTTAGAATTTAGCACTTTTCCATACATATAATTTATTTTATCATATGTTGATTTTTCACAATAAACAACCAGTTTTGTTCCTAGTTTCAAGACATTCCTGAAATAAGAAAGACAAGCATGAAATGGTCTCCTGAAATGTTTCCATGTTCCTCTACCAATATCATAGAGAGCAGTCACAACTGTAGCAAATGATTTGCTGTCGGTGTATTCTGAATTCATCGCTTTAATAGCATTCCTTGTTGGTTTACCTGAAAAAAACATTTAAATGTTCTATATTTTATTTGTATTTGCAAGTGTCGAGATATTTCAAATTAAAAGGGCATGTGTACTACCTTAACAATCCAAGACTAATGTTGTAATATTTTTTGCCCCGTTTGTGTTAATTGGATATCACAAAATAAATAATCAGACAAATTGTGGCAATACAAGAAAACTTGCAATAATAAAAAAGGGAGATTTGGGCAATCTAAACAGAATGGCCGGTTAAAAATTTCGAAATTACATGAAAAAATAAATAAAATACTAATATTGAAAAGTATAAATGTGTATCCACATGAGATATTCTCTCAAGAACAAGTACGCTTTATTTGAAATATGAAGAGTGCATACATCTTTCGCACGGGGAATCTTTTTATCGAGTCTACACTGCAGAAGAGACAAAGTCCGGTCTTAAATTAAAAATTAGCAATATGGATTAAAGGAGACACAGTCTCTACTAATACATTGGATAATCGAGCAATTGAACAACGCTTTCACTATTTTTTTCTTAATCATTAGCTTTTTTTACATTTATGTATTAGCTTTACTCAGGTATGAAAGTTAAGGCAACTCCTAGCGCTAGTTTGAGCAGAGCAATTAAATAGTGACGAACAACGCTAAATCAATGTTGTTTATATACTCAAGGTTGTTAACACGCTGGTCTGAATTTTTTTTAAATAACCAAACTGAAATTAATCCTGGAAGTAAATACCAGTTAGTTGCTGTTAATTTATATTCTGCATATGCGCATTTTGACAACTTATGTCTCATCAGTGCAGATCAAACCAAAACATTTGGAAGTTCATTAACAAAAATACGTGTAAAAGCTGATAGAGAAGAAATAATCAAAATGATCAAAATAGAAAAGCCTCGATTCAGCTAAGGACAGAGCTATGCTCCTTAGTTTTCAACAAAATTGTGTAAAATTTAGATTTGCAAGCTTAAATAAAGGTGAATACCCTCGGGGACTAACAGTTCCTCGGGGATTAATAGTTCATCGGCAGAGGCAGCGGCGCAGTGGTAAGAAATAACAAAATACCGAAATAAATGTAATGTAAGGTTTCATTTTACACTCAGTAAAATCTTAATTTACGTACACTGTTCCTTACTTTCCAAGTTATTTATATATATACGCAACAAACCAAGCATACACACTGCAATGGTAACAGACATCCCAAACTTAGGAGATGCTCTTTTCATGTTCTATTGTTCTCTGTAATTAAAGTAAATAAAAAAAATAATTCACGCAATTGTTAATAACATCAAACTTGTTCAGATGTAGTTGTTTACTTTTGACGTTTCTGAATCAAACCATTTAATCTGAAGCCTTACGTTAATACGTGTATTCCCTGTTGATAATTGACTACCCTTGCATTCTCTTAGTGTTTTATAAATATGTTTTGTATTGTTTCAGTACTTCCATCATCAACTTAACAACGTCCGTATTATTTGGTTTTAACAAACCCAACAAATCTTATCTATCAGAAAAGTGCAAATCAAATACTTAATAAATAACTAGATACCGAAGTAACTGTCAATTTTATTTCTGCATATGCGCTTTTCGACATCTTATATCTATTCAGTACAGATAAAATCAAAACGTTTGGAAGACCATCAACTCCAATTGTGTATACTGATAGAAAAAATATGATCTAAATGTAAAACCAAAAATCAGCAAAGGACAGAGCTTTGCATGAGGGAGATACTCCTTAGTTTTCAATTCAATTTAGAAAAATTTAGATATTGCAAGGTTTCAAATAGAACGGCTTTCGGGTTACCACTGAAGTACTGACTACTAGGCTGGTGAATCCCTCGGGGACTTACAGTCCACCAGCAGAGGCATCGATCCAGAGGTAACAAATAACTAGATACCGAAGCAACTGTCAATTCATTTTCTGCATATGCACATTTCGACAACTTACGTCTCTTCAATGCAGTAGAAATCTAAACGTTTGGAAGACCATAATCTACTTATGATATACAAACTCCATGTAAAATTTCATCAAACCTGAGGACGTTGGGTTTTCCTAATTTTTTATTCGGTTCCATGGTACCATTTGCCGATTTTGGATATTCTAAGACCTTGAGAACCAATTTTAAAACTATAATAGCATTCTATTAAGGATGGTCACTCCTCAGGTTTTTGAAACTGTCTCTGACTTTCGGAATTCTCTTATCTTATCCATCATGATGCATTAGAAAAATCTGCACACTGACCTCCACTTTTCTTTTCAAAATGTGATTTTACACATCTTTCATAGACCTTTGACAAAATTTGATAAAATTCTTGATATTCTTTCATTACATTCCGAAGGTTGATTGCCGTAAGGCAAAGTGAATAAAAAGTCTAGAGAAGTTCGGTTTCCCGCCAAATTTCAGGCGCTTAAATCTCAAAAACGAGCACACTGACCTATCAATATTTTTTCCTTATAATATTGTATGATCGATACTCTAATAAATAAAAGTATTAATTTTAAATCCTTGATATAAAAAACTTGAGGAGTAACCATCCTTAAGTTTCAAGTTTTGTATCTGACACATTACGCCGGAGAGTGCAAGAAAGAGATTTTATTCAATATAGGAAGGTATAATTCAATTGGATCTATTAAAGATATGTGTAATTCACTTTAAGGTAGATATCTTTAAATCAATTAAATTTATCTTCAATTATTTAAAGATAGGTATAAATATTTGAATATATGACGCTACATCAAATTAACATATATTCAAAATAATTATTTCTATCTTCAAAAAAATTAAAGATTTTTTTAATTAAATTAAATATAGCCTTAATTCACTTATACCTATCTTCCAATTAATTAAAGATGTTTTAAGGTCTTTTTTCTATCGGTTCAATTCCGCTTACTTAAACTTTCTTTAATTGAATTAAAGGTATCGCCAATTAATTTTAACATATCTCTAATTTATTTCAAGATAAGTTCAATCGAATTAAACTGATCTTTAATTTTTATCCAGAGAGGTATGATTATTTGAATATATGTTAATTTGGGGTTCCATAAAATGATAAGAAACGCAGCAAATAGACTTTTCGGTTAGGACAATAGAGCAAATACATAAATCGGTAAAACACCCCCATTATGAAATTCATTCAATATTTAGGTATCAAATGTAAGACAAGAGAATTTTTTGACGCCGTTTTGACTTGTGTGCCTGAGATAAATTTCTACAATTCCTATGATATCTAGTTTCAGTGAAACTGCATCCAGTTTGGGGCAATTAGTATTTCGACCTTCCTCCAATTGCAATAGCAACAGACGTCATTTTGATTCTTTTAAGACAAATATTTTAATGGTGAATGAAAGGATATGGAGTAAATACACATGAGGCAAAGTCTCCACAAGTATATGGTAAGAACAAGCAAAGGAACAACGCTTTTATTGTTGTTCTTTATCTTGAAATCACCATGAGACCTTCAACAATGAGCTTTGCTCATACCTCATAGTAAGTTCAAGATGGCCCCTAGCACCGGTTTAAGCGGAATTCTTTGCTAATTGTCGAGCAACGCTTTATCCATGCCTTCATTGTCATGAAATCTTTTCATTGAACATATATATGGCAAGCCGTTTTTATATTTATTCACCAAACAAGATATCTTATATTTTTAAAAAGATATCTTATTTGTTTTATAAGATATCTTAAAAAGTTAAAGAGATATCTTATAATGTTAAAAAGATATCTTATAAAGCTTAACAGATATCTTATAAATTTTATAAGATATCTCTTTAAGTTTATGAGATATCTTATATAATTTTGATTTATAAGATATCTTATGAAGTTTATAAGTTATCTTTTTAAGTTTATAAGATATCTTTTTAACTGTTTAAGATATCTTATAAAACAAATAAGATATCTTGTTAAATAAAAAATTATAAGATATCTTTATAACTTTATAAGATATCTTATAACTTTATAAGATATCTTATATATTTTATAAGATATCTTATAAGCTTTAAAAGATATCTTGTAAATCATAATTTTATAAGATATCTTATAAACTTAATAAGATATCTTTTTAAACAAACAAGATATGTCATAAAGTTAATAAGATATCTTCTATTATTTTTTTGTATAAAATAGCACCAAGCATCCACGTATCCCTGTTGTTCGATGGACCCGACTTTAATTATTATAATACATGTCAATTATTACAGTTTTATCTAACCACATGTATCTAGACACGTGACTTCTCGTACAAGCATGTAGAATTGTTCTGTATTAGTCTAACATTTAATAAATAGACAAGACGGTTCATCGGAAGACAATGTTCTAGGTTTCAGAAAAAATCTGCAGGAATTTTGTAACAATAGAAGAAAAAGTATTAAAGCCAAGCAGTGCGTTTTACTAGCGAAAGAGATAAAATCTATACCGAGTGCCAATTGTAATCATACCGAAAAGAGAATTAATAAACAAGGTCCGGGAAATGGCATATATATTATGTACTATATCAAATAGATTTGTCTTTAACTCCGATAAAGAGACGATGCTCTAAGAAAAATTATAACATTTTTTCCAAATTGCACACAATTTAAATTACATATATTTATAAGCAGATGGGATTCCCGATTTGAAAAAAAAATCTTTTCCGTATTGGAATCTAAATAGTTGTTAAAGCATCTACGTTTTTTGCAGGTTTCATTAAAGGAGATACAATACGATGTTTTAGAAACACTAATTACATAAAAGACCGTAACGAAATATTCAACACGTTCAAGGTTATTTTAATTAATCGAGACTACTTAGAATGTCAAATTAATCAGCGTATTAATCCGTCTGATATTTTAGTTCAAGACAGGTCAAACTTTCTTACGCAACAGCCAATGTGTATACAATTTATTAAGAAAGATCTTTTGAAACATTGATACACTGTGCATTGACATCTATTGCAATTACATGACACGTGTAACAGATTTTTGACAAGTCTATCATTCCGTATATAAAAGAATACAGAAATTTATGCAAATCTTTTACTTCAGCAAAAGTCAAATAATAATTAAGACATTTAAAAAAGCAGACCTAGATTAACTACAAAGCCGAAACGCTATGAATTAGTGTAGGGTACATCAAACAATAGGGAAACGTGGTTGCTTGGTGCTATTTTATACAAAAAAAGCGTGATTAAAGGAGACTTAATTTATATAAAGTTTATAAGATATTTTTTCACAGAATTTATATAATCTATATGAAATACTTAACAAGATATCTTATAAAACTTATAAGATATCTGCTAAAATATATTAGATATCTTACTATTTTTTTTTAATCAGATATCTTATAAATAAAATAAGATATCTTATTAAACTTACAAGATATCTTTTAAAGTTAAAAAGATATCTTGTAAAGAAAAATTCTAAAAGATATCTTTTGAAGTTTATAAGATATCTTATTTTATTTATAAGATATCTTATAAGCCATATTAGATATCTTACTATTTCTTTTATAAGATATCATATATATATATTAAAAACAAGATATCTCATATATTTTATAAGATATCTTACAAACTTTAAAAGATATGTTATCAAGTTAAAAAGATATCTTTATAAGTTTATAAGATATCTTATAAACTTTATAAGATATCTTATAAAGTTACTTAGATATCTTTTAAACTTTACAAGATATCTTATAAAGTTTATAAGATATCTTATTAATAAGAAGATATCTTATAATTTTACAAGATATCTTATTAAACAAATGAGATATCTTATTATATACACAAGATATCTTATTCAGTGAATAAATATTTTAATGGCTTACCATACATATACAACTTTCTGTAACCTTTCATTAAAAATTTGAAATTTCCCTCCCTTTTCCGTTTATATCACAAAGGCCGACAATTTGAATTCTTGAAGCCCCAAGTATGTTGTACACATCCTAGAATACGTTTCAGTATAATTGATTCCTATTAAGAGCACTTTAAATTTCCCAATCTTCGTGGACATTTCTATTGCAACAACCTCAATTTTGACTTTTTAAGCCCCAAAATATACAATAAACTTCCTATACAACCTTTTTTGTAAAATTTCATCAAATTTGGAGCATTTGTTTTATTTTAACACCGTATTTGGTTTCCATGGGAATGGCAATACGTTTGAAAAGTCTAAAAAAAACACCAAAATGCATCATGCTTGGGGATGGAATTTGTACACCTGAAAAGTTTTGCCAAGGTAAAGTAATTGTTCTCCGAAAATTTTGTCGTACAATTTTACAGCAAAAAGAAGACGGAACATGGTAAAATCCAAGAATGAAAAAGATGAAATTATCAAGTGTCATAAACATATGGGAATAATTTTTTCTTCTGATATTTGGTCAGCAAGTATTGAAAATGTAACAAAGTCAGCTAGGAAACCAATATAAGCAATGAAGGGATTCGGAGGAAATACACATGACACACAGTCTCTACAAATTGATGGTAAAAAGCAATGGAACAACGCTTTTATTGTCA
>MJUU01041553.1:5566-32276 GCA_002080025.1 Modiolus philippinarum
TGGAAACTCAAAATTAATGTTGCTAAGACCAATATTGTTATATTCTCTAAAAATAGGCAATGTGAGAATACTCAGTTTTTTTTATAATAATGAACAAATAGCTGTAGTTGAAGATTTTCAATATTTAGGTACTATTTTCTCTAGAAAGGGTTCTTTTTACCAAAATAAATCTAGACTTGTTCAACAAGCTAGGAAAGCAATGTTTTATGTATTGTGTAAAGCAAGAAAACTTTGTCTGCCAATAGATATTTTATTACAACTTTTTGACACAATGGTAGCACCTATATTATTATATGGTGCAGAAGTTTGGGGTTATGAAAATAATGAAATTATTGAGTCTTTACATTTAGAATTTTGTAAGTATATATTGAAAGTTAAAAAATGTACTCCAAATTGTATTGTTTATGGAGAACTTGGTAGAATTCCTATGTCAGTATGTATAAAAGCCAGAATGGTTGGTTTTTGGCAACGAATATTAAATGGTAAAAAAGAGAAAATTTCTCGCACTTTGTATGATATATTATATAGGCTTGATGCAGGTGATGTGTATCATTCTAAATGGTTGTCATGTATAAGAAATAATTTGCTTGAATGTGGTTATTATCAATGTTGGAATGATCAAACTGTATTAGCTAATATTAATCTGTCAAAAATTGTAAAACAGTTTTTTCATAATAAATTTGTTGAAGAGTGGAAAGCGCTAATATTTAATTCACCCAAGTGTATTAATTATAGAATTTATAAATCTGAACTTGGGTTTGAGAAATATCTCTCTGTTCTTCCACCAGATTTATTATATAGTCTTATCAAATTTAGATGTGGTAGTCATAAATTGCCAATTGAGGCTGGTAGATTTTTTAGTATAGATAGATCTGAAAGAATTTGTGATCTATGTAAAAAGGAAGAAATAGGTGATGAGTTTCACTATTTGTTTAACTGTACTTTTTTCTGTTCTGAAAGATATAAATTTATACCAGTTCATATATATAATAACAGAAACATTGTTAGTTTTTCTGAGATAATGAATAGTCAAGATAAATATGTACTTATTGGATTGGCAAAATTTTGTAAAATTGTTATATCTCTATTTAATAACTAGTAATTTGCATTATCTACTTCCATCTGCATATGCTAATTCTTATATGTATATATGTTTGTTCCATATTTTACATGTGTAATGTTGTACTATTATGCCTCATGTGGGGCCTTTAGTGAAATAAAAAGTTTCAAAAAGTTTCAAGTAACACAAGGGACACGGCGAAAAGCACACATGTTTTCCTGTATTTTTTTCATAGAACATGTACGTGTTTGGTATCGTTTATGTGTTATTTTCAAAGAAATTATTTGATAGAAAATAAATATTAAAATTTTGAATTTGAATTTTCATTTTTTTAAAAGATATCTTGACATATCTTTGCTATCACGGCGAAATCACAAACAGTTTTTACCAAAATTGCCACCTTTGAAGTCAAATTAAACAAAGAATTAGACATTCAGGGATTGTTTTTGCATTACAAATCACTCCAAACATTACCAATATACATCCTGAAAAAATTTAAAAGTGAAAAAATACCCTATATCATGCATACAACCGAAAAACACAAATATCGACAATTTTTGAGAATGACCCTGATATCTTGAATAGATAGTACGCACTGATCGAGTATATGAAAAGATAACAGGAAACACCTACAATGGCCGAAAAACATAGCCACATGCCACAAAGTAAATAGGAACTGCACAAGAAAAACCCCACAATAAAATACAAAAGACAAACGTAAACAACGATAGGGACTCGCCGGGACAGCCGGACTTGGTACCGGCACTAGCAAAAGCCAACGGTAGGGTTAAACCGGTTTATGGGTACCCAAACCTCCCCTTTCTCTGTCCCGTTTCCCTATAGTATAATAAACGCTGGATAAAAACCATACAGAATTAAGATCTGTTCTTTTTCTTTTTTTCTTTTAAACAATATTCAGCGTCCTTGTGCGTAGGATATGTAGATCATGGCATAATTTCCTGGTAATAGATTCTATGACCAAATATGGAATTTTAACAGATTTATGAATAGTAAATATATCTGGTAAAAAGAACTGTCTAATATTATCTGTAGTTGTGATAATTTAGGAATATCATAGAAGGACACATGTGTAAATTTCTGTATGAGTTCATCAAGCAAGTCCATATATTTAATCCTGGTAGTTGTAATATGTAACACTCTAATATAAAGTGCCGAGTAGTTTCTGGAAGTTCTTCGCATAGTTTACAAATTTCACTATTTTCTTGAGAAAATCTGGATTTCTTTACTTGGGTTATATATGAACCAGTTATAATTTTCAACTTAATTGCCATATATATTGCTTCTCTAGACGGATCCATCGAACTGTTCAACTGTAACATTCTATGACAGATAATACCGACAAATTCTAATTTTGGGCGAGGTTCATTTATCGCATCGGGTGTTGTCATCGTGAGTGCATTAAAAATAGAAGAAAATAAAAGTAAGCTAGCTCTTTTGTCCATGGTTGTAAATTACGGGTAATATGTAGGTCTGGTGTCCGGATGGATAGTAAACTTTACAGGTATGACAGTAAATGTAACAAACCCATTGTTACAGAGATACATCCGCTCTTGTGTGTAGATCCATTGCTGTTCTTTTTGGATGTTCTTGTCATGTTTGATAGAGCTGCATTGTTCATGTCCGTCACTATGCTCTAGCAGAGCAAAGATCGTCATTGTTCTGTATACGAATGACGGTATTAAGATGGTCACTCCTCTAGTTCATAATATCAAGGTATTGAAATTAGTATCTTTATCTATTAGGACATCGATCATACACTATTTCAAGCAAAAAATATTGATAGGTCAGTGTACACGTTTTTTAGATATAAATGCCTGAAAATAGGCGGGAAACCTAATTCCTCTTGATTTTTCATTTACTTTGCATTATTGTAACCGACCTTTGAAAAACAATGAAGATATATCAAGAATTTCATCAAATTTTGTCAAAAGTTCATTCAAGATATATACCAACATATTTTGAAAAGAAAAGTGGGGGGTCAGCAAAATTTTCTAATGCATCATGATGGATAAGATATGAGAATTCCGGAAGTCAGAGACAGTTTCAAAAACTGTAACCTTTAGGTGTCCACTTATTCACAATTATTTCGGCTACCGCATTTCGGAAGGCTAACATGGGTAATATTTAAATTACACTCTGGTCTCAAAGACGAATTGTTCGTTGGACTGCAACACTCGTTCTATTTATCTTGAAAGTATGTCAACTGTCATCTGTCCCACATGTATGAACGGTACTCCAGGTCAGGAAATTTAAGGGTGACCTGGACTTAATTTTCTTCCATCATTCCACTTTTCAGTTTGATAAAATGAAGTCGAGTAATTTTTGCATTTTGTCAGAATATCTGGAACATACTGGACGTTCATTTTCTTAAAAGTGACATAGTATTCTGTCGACTCGGTGTCAAAGTGGAGTATTTTCTTTCCTTTGTTCTTTTCAATAATGTAATGTTGATACAGTAGGCTAATATTTAAGGCTTGAATCTAAGGCATTTTCAACAGGTAAAGTTATTGTGGGTAACGCTTCAACAACTGGCTCCTTCTGACAATATCCAAAAGCCAATATTAGAAGCAGTAGAGAAGTCACTTAGAGATGATAAATTTGACAACAGAAGCATTCAGGCAGTCGTGGTTGTTGGAGGATCATGAAGAATACCTTAAATTAAAAAAAAAATTAATGGAATTTATGAATGGGAAAAAACTGAATAAGTCAGTAAACCCAGCAGAAGCTGTGACTTATCATGCTAATTGTGCTGCCGTTATAGCAGTCATTTTATCTGGAGATCAAAGATGTTCTATTAGTGAATGTAACTCCGTTGTCTTTTGTGATTGAAACTGCAGGCGGACCGAAATACTTACATACCTACAAAAGCGTCACAAGTATTCACAACATATTCAAACAATCAACATGCTGTCAGTATTCAAGTATTTGAAGGTGAAAGAGCAATTACAACTTAAGATAACAATCACCTGGGTAAATTCGATTTGACCAGAGTACATCCTGCTCATTGTGGAGTACCAAATATCGAAGTTGAATTCGATATGGATGCTAATGGACTTTTGCACGTATCAGAACATGCTAAAAAGATTACAATCGCTAATGATAGTGGACGATTAACGAAAGAAGATATTGATAGAATGGTTTCCGAAGAAGAAAAATATAGAGGAAGAAGAAAAACAAAGGGAACGTATTCAATCAAGAAACAACTTAGAAAACTTTAAATTCAGTGTTTAACAAGCTGTGGAAAATTCAAGGGTAAACTGTTTTCAGAGGGAAAAGTTTTAAAAGATTGTGATGATTGGAAAATAATTCTTTGGCGGAAAAAGAGGAATTTGGTGACAAAATGAAAGAACTGCAAAAAGTATGTTACACAATCGATGATTACATGGAGGTTGTCCGAGTGCTCCATTCTGAGTGGTCCTTCAGGACAATATCCAATTAAAAAAAAATGCAGGTGGACCAACTGTAGTAGAAATAGATCAAATTATGTTATTGTCGTTTTTTTTTACTGTATCTTATAATTTATTTGATATGTTTTGCTAATCTTTTTTTTACATTTTAACTATAGTACTAATAGTTATTTTTGCATTATCGTTTATACTTGTCTTTCAAATATTGTAGTTTTGACATTTTTTTAAGAATAGTTTCAGAGCAAATAATTAAAATGATGATTTTTCAAGGGGGTCCAACATGTCCCACGCTGGCCTCAATGTATTTTGTTACGTCGGATTTTTGTGAAGGAACTCCGGAATATCATTTTTTTTTAAGATTGGTAGAATTTGCTATCTTATAGATGAGATTCAGCCCATTTCGTACAAAGCAGTGTTTAATTCCCCGAAACATCAAGGCAAAAAGTTATCTATATGAACATATACTTTGTTTGAACCGCGATTCTGATTCAAGGTGCACTGCAGTGGCTATTTTAAGGGTATGTCATCATCTGCATTCATTATGTATCTTTTTATGTACAATTCCCAATGGGGAAACTCACATTTTTAATAATTTCCCCCTGAAACTGCTGAAACAAATTCAACGAAACTGTACAGGAATGATGTATGGAAGATCTTCACAAGGATGGCCATTTTGTTCCGACCTGACAGAACACAAAAAGCAGCTTGCTAAGCTCACCTCGATGCGCAGCATTATCACATGTTAAAACATGTAAGTGAACAGGAATGTACAATAATCATTCTTTTTTGCAGATTCATTCATGCATAAAATGTATTTCAAAGACTGCATCCAAAGCATTAACCGCAGCAGTCATTCCAATACACACCATGCATACCAATATGGTTGATGTGGGACATGTCAGTAAGCGGGAATGGACTTTAACCTAGCCAAGTCACTCATGCATAAAATATAGGTCACAGTCAGCATCCTACGCATGCATTGTTGTTTTCATCTCAAAATGCATCATACATACTAATATGGTTGTTGTGAGACATGTCAGTAAGCGGGAATGGACTGAAACCATTCTACAAGTCACTCATTAGTAAAATGTAGGTCACAGTCAGCATTCTAATCATGCATTGCTGTTGCCATCCCAAAATACATCATGCATACCAATATGGTTGATGTGAGACATGTAAGTAAAAGTAAAAGGGAATTAACTAAAGCAATTCTACCTAACTAAGGTCTCATTAACCAGTTCCGGGTCAACTGGTCCTTCAGTCATAAAGTTCCTAAAAATCTAAAATTTGAAAAGAGGATGTTTGAAGTGCTAAAATGTTTATCCTTTCAATTAGAATATCATGAGAATACTTTTTTGAAAGCTGATTATGCATATTTATTGAGACAACTGTCATATTTCAAGCTGGTGTATGAATATTGTTTTGCTGGGTGCCTGACAAGGACTGGGAAGCACGTGTTTTTTCAAATGTAAATATTATTGTTTATTCGGTGCCATTTTGCGAAAAATCTAAACGGTTCACCCCATAATTTTATGGCAGATTTGGATTCCTTAGTTAAAATGCTTCGAAATGATATACAACTCAAAGGTCAAGCTAAACCTTTATGTTTAGGGCAAACAGTGGAAAATGGCTAATTTAGCCTTCAAGTAAGTGGCAACGTCGTAACTGGTATATGAGACCTTAAGGTCTCATTAACCAGTTCCGGGCCAACTGGTCCTTCAGTCATAAAGTTCCTAAAAATCTAAAATTTGAAAAGAGGATGTTTGAAGTGCTAAAATGTTTATCCTTTCAATTAGAATATCATGAGAATACTTTTTTGAAAGCTGATTATGCATATTTATTGAGACAACTGTCATATTTCAAGCTGGTGTATGAATATTGTTTTGCTGGGTGCCTGACAAGGACTGGGAAGTACGTGTTTTTTCAAATGTAAATATTATTCAGTTTATTTTATATTTTTATTCGGTGCCATTTTGCGAAAAATCTAAACGGTTCACCCCATAATTTTATGGCAGATTTGGATTCCTTAGTTAAAATGCTTCGAAATGATATACAACTCAAAGGTCAAGCTAAACCTATTTGTTTAAGGCAAACAGTGGAAAATGGCTAATTTAGCCTTCAAGTAAGTGGCAACGTCGTAACTGGTATATGAGACCTAACTCATGCGTAAAATGTGGGTCACAGACAGCATCCAAAGCACGTATTGTTGTCATCCCAAAATACATAATGCATACCACTATGGTTGAAAAGGGACATGTCAATAAGCGGGAATGGACTTCACCCATTCTACCTTCCCAAGTCTCTCATGCGTAAAATGTAGGTCACAGACAGCATCCGATACATGCATTGTTGTTTGTCATCCAAAAATGAAACACACAGACAATTATGGTTGATGTGGAACATGTCAATAAGCTGGAAGGGACTTGGACAATTCTACCTTACCAAGTCGCTCATGCGTAAAAAAAAAGATCTAGGACAGCACCCAAAGCATGCATTGGTGTTGTCATTCCAAAATGCGGCATACATAACATGTCAGTAAGAGGGAATGGACTTTAACCATTCTATGTAACCAAGTCGCACATGCATGAAATGTATGTCACAGACAGCATCCGAAGAATGCATAGTAGCATTCGTTCGGAGCACCGGATTCAAACTGAGCAAGAAATCTAACCAACAGTATCTCTCATACGATCTGTTGAGGAAGTAAAAAAAACGAAGGGGGTAAGAATTGAAAATTTCTCAATCCAAAGCGGATTGGGAATTTTTTTTATCTGGAGGGTTCGGGAATAAGCGGGGAGCGAGGCGCAATTGGAAGAACCCTCCCTAAGGCGTTTGCGCATTCAATTCTTCACTAATTAGGGTAGATGGTTGACGAAACTGATCCTTCTCATCGTAGTAATATTTCAGGCAGACTACAGGAGCACCGTCATCACCTGCCAGCTGGGACCTATAGGTTTCGGCTAATCGCACGGTATCTCGATGCTTCTTTTTCTTCTTTGCATTTCGGCGTGAGATCAAGGACAGGACCATTTTCCAGTGGTACATAGACAGGCGAGAGAACCAAGAAGAATGGATGCCACAGCACCCACACCGGTCAGAGCAGACCCCATCGTACCACTGGTCAGCAATAGACTACCCACGGAGCATCCACCCAGGGCAATGGAGACGACCTTATCAAGTCGGCTATAGATCTTCAACGCATGCTCATATCTCTGGATTTCTGTGATTAGCTCCTCTTCCATGCATGCGATATGACTGGCATCTACTTCGTCCATTTATTCATAATAGCATGCCTAGCAGGGGGTGCTCTTGAAAGGGCTATTAGGGCCAAAGATCAATCCACTACCATCGTAGAGCCGACTACCACTCTTCAAGTACAATCCATCGCCGTAAGTATTGGGTTAAGTACCTGGGCTGAGATGCAGACAACGACCCTGGGGTTTCACACAGCATACTTTACCACCATTTTTGAGATAAAATCCAGATCCCAGGCTTTTGGATGGCTGCACTAATCAAACCACTCAAGGCACCCACACCTAAAGCCGGCAGCACGGTTTCGGCTAGCATAGGTAGCGCAGCAGAGGTAAGACCTGCAAGCATGGGGAGAATTTGACCTTCCTTCACGCTATACCTCACCTACTGCGGGCTCATCTCTAAGACCATACCAACCTTACCACTCTGCAAGAGCTTGGTGATGCGTTAAATCTGCCGTTGAGCGAGGAACGTCATATGCCCAACAGATAGGTTGGCATGCAGCAATCGGACATTCACAGGGCAACCCTTCTTTGTCGCATGCTGGATCTTCTCTGCCTGACCCTTCGTCAAGTTGATAATCTATTTATTTATACCTTAAGCAGATGGAAGCGGATGGTGAGATGGTCCCCTCGCAGATCGATGGGGCGACCGTTTTGATCAGTCAGGTAAGTTTGCATGTGATCGATGGTCTTCAGGGTCACGGGTAAGTAGACCAGATTCCTAGGGGTCTGGATGATCTTCATGCCCGGATCGTCCCAGGGAAAGAAACTATATAGAGTGGACTGCTTGGTGCCGTTGACGTAACTGCCGTGGATGATATCGCTATTCACGAGGATACTATTGATGCTGATGATATCAACGATATGCTCACCCTCCACGTATCCGTTCGTGCTCCGTCGTAGATATACGTTCGACGATCAAATCCAATCACCGTATTCAGGCTATTGGGCACATCGAAATCCACTTGGTAGCTTCTTTCGAGGGTGCGGGTTGCTCTCAGAGTCGCGTGGTTGGCATGGAGAAGGATCTTAGCCTTGTGTTTGCTGAGCCGCATTTGCCGATGGATTTAATCGTTGATATCGTCGATACTATAGGAGCCGATGCTCAGGACGATGGGAAACCAGTGGGCAACATCGTCTGGGGAGTAGCGGAAGGAATTATTTCCGGCATTGATATTGGGGATAGAGTTGTACGTCTCCAGATTCACGAGTGCCATCTCGTAAGATTTCTCGTCGTGCAGTTGGATGGGTGGGTTGAAGCAGGTAAAGATCTGACTATCGTCCCCAGAGACGATGAACCATGCTTGGATTCGGTATTGGTGGCGATTTTCTGCAAAAGTGAAGCGTCCACTTATTTAATCCTCCTCAGAAGACAACGCTCATCTTCTGGCCATCAGATTCGAACTGGAGGATTTGATCGGAGATGAGAAGGGCGTAGGCCTGGATATTAGCAAGGACGTTGCACTCGATGTCGGCCGATCTGGATATTCACGGTCGATTGTTTCAACCTTTCGGACTGATAACTCACGTCGATGACGAATAGGGATATAGAGATCGATGAAGTCGGAGGGGTTGACACCACCATTGCTCAGCAGACTTTCCATGCGGTAGAATTTCTTGCGGAATTTGGTGGGTGACTTCCTTATAGATCCCAGCCATCCTGCATTGGGCGAAACTTGAATTATAATCCACGGCAGGGTAGCGATCGGCATTTAGTGTCACGTGGATATTTCGCAATCGGCAGTGATCGAAGATGGCTGGGTTGGCTTCTTGATCGTTACTCTTATCGGTCTGGAAGACGACGATCACCCATCGGGGTCTTTCGGGGCTGCTTCTGGTAGAGAGTCGCCAGGTGAAATCATTGCTTTCGGGGACAGCGATTGAATCACATTGCCTCATGCGATATCTGATATCTAGATTCACCTTGCTCTCGGTGGTCTTATGGAGCCGCACCTTCTGGTCGTCGGAGGGCATCATGTGGGGGACGAACCAGGAGAGCTTGCTGAGGACAATCTTACCGGGATCGTTGATAATGGCAGCATCCCGGAAGATGGCATCATTATCCGAGGCGTGGACGAGAGTGAGCTCATGCTTGAATCCGTAGACCAACTTATCGTAGTCCTGGGCAAAACCGAAGATATGCTTCAAGGGGATGTTAAACGAGAAGTATCCCTTATTTGCGGGCTTGGTGATGACGTATGCCTTACGTGCGGCAAACCACATATTAGCGATGGCGGCAATGGGGGAGGTATCCTTGAACCATAGTCGGTTGAAGCCTTGCGATTTGAAGAAGTCGTCGGGGTACTTCAGCATCCCCAGCATGGTGGAGGCGATGCCGGGATTATTGAGGTAATCAGTCTGCTAGCCGGAGAGTCGGTAGCTGATGCTACGAAAGAGATATATGGCGGTGTAATGGATGAGCGATATTAGATTAGCGTCGGCGTAGGTGGTCTCATCCTTCTTCAGAAATCGGCCTTCGATCAAGAGATTACTCTCTGCGGGATGGAGGAAGAGACTTTCATCGAAAGTCAATCCTTCGGTAATAGTAAGCATATCGGCCATCATATATTTATTTATAGCGCTGGACGAAGCCGTGGATGGTTGCGATGCCGCCACTCGACATCAGATAATTGAGGCGGACCTGCTGTTGAGGGATCCTCTTGGTCTTGGCGGCGGACTGGGTCACTCGATGAACGACGTAGTCTACAGACTTCGTCGCTCCTTTCTCCAAACCCTTGATGGCTGCATTTGAAGCGGCGCTCACGGCCTTGCTTCCCGATGTCTTCGGTCGGAAGAGGTCCGACCAGATTGGCGATGGTATCGAATAGTCCTCGTTTACCGACTGCATTTCTCCGGCGATAACCGTGAATCACTACTAAAGGCATTGTAAATTTATTTAGAGGAGCTTTCGATGCAGCTTCTTGTACTCCTAACTGCTGATCTGGTTGGATTTCCTAATGGCGTCGAGGATGGCCATGGTTTCGTTGCGCACCCCATTATTCCCAGCCTTGTAGGCGGCGGTGCAAAGATCGAGAGGATCCAGAAACTGGTCGAAGCATTTGGGAACAAAGACGGTCCGCACCCCACTCCCATACTTATCTTGCTTATAGAGGTACAACAACGGCAGTAGAATACCGAAGGAACAAAGGAGTGAAATTTACAAAAATCGACGTCCAAAAGCATGGCCAAAACGAGAAAACAGAAAACAATGACGTCAGATACAAAACAACGACGCTAGACAGACACAAAGCACAGAAACAGAAATCACAACATTCAAAACAAAGCACTCACAGTGTGAACTCCAGTGAAACCGAGAGTGACATCAGGTGCTCCGGAAGGGTAAGCATGTCCTGCTCTGTCACCCGTCACACCGTGAGTGGATCAATCCAGGAAAATGTCAAAGTCGGTAGTCAAATCCGGGAAGACGTGAATCTAGCTGAAAATGTCCACTTTCATTTGGGATACTGACACGTCATATCTTTCGATGATGTTATGGTGACGGCCACAGAATTTCTTGAGGGATGAAATTAACATAGGTTGAACAAATCCCTGACTAAGCAGCTTTTGGGACAGTGTTTTTGCTCTGTTCAAAAAATCACTGTACAAACTACACGCTCGACAGTAACGAATTAACTGTGAAATGTACACTCCATAGGCTGGAGAGGTAGGTATATTGCTGCTAAGAAAGGGAAAGTTCACAATTGGGAAATTAAAATCATCACGGTTATCATACAGCTTAGACTTCAAACGTCCATCTTCTTCAATATACAATAACAGATCTGGGTACGAAGCTGAAGTAGGTGTTTCAGTTGTTTCTTTAATTTCAAGCTCATTGGGATAGATCTGATGTAAATACTCCTTGAATTTAGGATTATTAAGAGAAAGTACATCGTATATGTAGCGGAAGCTGAAATTAAAGGACTGGGCTAAATATTTTTGTTTTCTTTGAATAAGCCCTTGTAAAAACTTGGCTTCGTACGAGTAAAGGAAAAGGTCAGCTAAAAGCGGCGCACAGTTAGTTCCCATAGGAATCCCTATTGTCTGTTGGAAAACACGGCCTCCGAATTCGACAAAAATTTTGTCGATCAAAAATTCTAACATTTTGATCACGTCAGTCTCGGTGTACTTCTTGTTTGAATCAGTGGGGTTCTTAACAAAATATGGCTTGTCTTTCCCTATAACTAAATATGTGTATCTGCGTTCTCCATTTTTAGTGCAGAAACATTGATGTATTAAATCTGCAATTACTGTTTTAAGTTTATTGTGTGGCAGGGTTGTATAAAGAGTAGAAAAGTCAAAGGTTTGAATGCTATGGCAATGGGGAAGACTGGTTGAAGATAGCTGTTCAAGGAGATCTTTTGAATTTTTAAGAATCCACATTTGATTCACACCGCTTGTGGAGTAAGCTTTAATACAGTAATTTTTCAGGCCATCTCTGACTGCGGTCAACAAAGTAGTGAGGAGCTGTGAAAGAGGTTTAGTGGTGCATCTGGAAGACCCTGCAATGAATCTCTTTTTGTATGGATTCTTATGAAGTTTAGTGTACGAGACGATCTCCTTCCATTTCTTGCTTTTGCTAGCCTTGGGGTCAGCGAGACTGCAGAATTGCCTTGGTACATGGCACTGGATGCTCGTAGGATATCACCATAGGTATTCAGGTCGTCCACCTTGAAATCTTCGGAATGCTTCATGACCATGAGCTCCCATAAGCCGGGGTACCCCTATAGCGCTCACCGTCGACGATGGTATCGTCACCGTCGAAAGTGATGGGGAGACTCCCCATCATGATGGCGCCTTCTTCCACTCGCATTCCAAAGGTGTGATATGCTTTGGGAGTCATATTGAGCTGAAGATAATGGGTTGCTCGAGGACTGAGGTTGGTAGGCAGTGCTTGCCCGATGGGTAGTGGGTCGTCGTCCTCGGCGGAAGGAGGAAGAGTAGGCACGGGGGCGGGTACGGCGAGTGGGAGATTATCGATCTTTTTGCTTATCTGGAGAGCGGTCTCCTTTTGCGTATCGACCACGGGCTTGAATATCTTGGGAATGTCACGACTGAGCCCGATCTTATCTAGACGACGCTGCATATTGTTAGCCTGGATAATACGCATGGTCTCCTGCAGGTCCCTAGCAAGCGCCACACGCTGCTTAGTATCGATGATCTTGATGGACGTAGTTTTATTTATAGCATCTCGAACGCCCCTAAGCGTTGAATCGAATGTCCCTAAGCGATGGAACGAACGCCCCTAAGCGTTGATTCGAACGTCCCTAAGTGTTGGAATTAACGCTCCTAAGCGTTGGAACGAACGCCCCTAAGCATTGGATCGAGCCCCATGCATTTGGGGGAGCAGAATACTTCAATCCACTCCGTGGTTTTATTATCGTACTCCCTCACCATCCGGACTTTTACGCCCGACCAGAAGGTGGCATATTTGGGTATGGCTATAATCTCGTCGCGGATACGATGCTAAGCGTTACCGCTAGCGATCGGAGCTCCACACATATAGCATGTCGTATGCCTCTTGCATTTATCGCTTGGCAATATGGATGGGTACGTGCATTGATGGCCGCGAACCGTCTTGTTGCAGCACTGGGATCCGGGTGGCGGCCGAGATTTCCGGTGAGAATGGAAATTATAGGACCTTCCCTCGAAATTCTGCTCATCGATGCAGCGACCATACCTTTCGGCATCGCATCTTCTTCATCTATACCCTGAGTCCATGCTGTAAAAAAGCACTAGCTCCCACTGGTGCTCACATTCAGGGGTCTCGGACTGCCGATCCAAGTCCTGTTGATTTTCCAGAAAAAATTCCTGCAAATGATTCATTCCTTACCTTATACTCGATAGAACACACCCAGCTTGCATCGATATTTTCCAGCCGTCTTGGGACTCGTGAGATCGATTGTAATGAATCCGAGATGCTTGGTCCAAGAGCGGTTGCACAGGGTATCGAACTGAGCCAGGATGAGATCTCTGCAATGGTCCCGGTGGATATGATTGCGATTCTTGGCATCCTGCTCGAAGAGTACAATGAAGTTGGCATTCTCCCGGATCGATTGCAGTGGGAGCTTGAAGTAATTTTGGCAGAGGTAGAAGCAATCAACGTTATTATGGAGACCGCGCACGTAGAAGTCTTCGTACATGCTCTGGTTGCTGAGCATCAATTCGTCGAATACCATTAGATTCTTGCGAGAGGGGTCGAGGTCGCGGGGGTCGGGTACGTCGCTTACCTGCTCGAAGAAGAAGGGCACGATACCACTTGGTTTGGGTGGTGGCTTCATCATGTCCACAACGTCGATCAAGGAATGCAGATAGTGATCCTTGATGGAGAGAAGGTCACGGATATCGTCTTTCGAAGATCCTTTCCCCAGCGCCCGTCGCAGCAGCTGGAAAATGTGCTGGAGGATTTCCCGAAGACTCGATCGTAGTCTAGCCATCCGTCGCGCAGGAGGAGGTTATTCAGCAGCGTCGTCTTGCAGCAGTCCGATTTCCCGATGATCAGACCTCAGATGGATCGCCGCGGGAGGAGAAAGTGATTATCGTAGGCTCATCGTAAGTAAGGTCTTCAACGTCCATTTATCTATATAAAATGTATTTACCGCTTGAAATTCAAAAGTAAGACGGCTACGACAGGCTTGAGTGACTAGAAATGGGCAGCCGCGGAGGATTGGGACCTGCGCCGTCTGCGGCTCCAAAAAGTCCAATTTTATCGCTAAGTCAGATGCTGGGCTCTGAAATATGATGCTCAATCGCATGCCTATGGAAATGCGCTTACCGGGGCGTAGTCTCACCAGACCCGGGACAAACCTCAAAAAGCGTTTAAATGCAGATCGTACCCCCAAACCTTGGTCGATGCCCATCAATCGAGTGGATCAGGCCTCCTTCCACCACGATCTATGCTATGCCAAGCATAAGGATACGGCTGCACGCAATGCGATCTGCGATAAGACGATGCTAGCCTCCCTCAATGCCATTCCTAATCCACTGCGCGCGAAAGCTTCTAGTGTGGCATCGTCAGACCCATGATCGACAAAAAAGTAAAAGATGGTCGGATGGGCTAGCCGAAGAGCTGCATAAGTCAGTCCGACGCAAATTCCAGAAGCGTCGCGTGGTGGAAGGTAGGGGTGGACGAGAGCTGGGCAGCCGATCTCGTAGATATGAGCGCCTTCTCTCGCGATAATCGATGCCTCAAATACCTCTTGAGCATCATCGACGTCTTCTCCAAGGACAGCTGGTTGGTGCTGCTCAAAGATAAGAAAGGTGCGACGGTGCGAGATAGCTTCAGGACCGTCTTCAAGGATCGCAAGCCCGAGAAACTATGGACCGATTAGGGCACGGAATTGTATAATCGTGAGATGAAGGATCTGCTCTTAGCACGACGTCGATCTCTTCTCCACCGAGAACGAAGAGAAATCGAGCGTGGTGGAGCGCTGGAATCGTACCATGAATGAGAAAATGTTCGAATACTTCTCAGCCAATTCTACGCGCACCTACCTCCCCGTCTTGGACAATCTCGCCCTCCAGTATAATACCACAGAGCATCGATCCATTAAAATGACTCCCACCGCCGCTAGCAAGAAAGAGCTTCTGGAATCTTTAAGGAGGCCTCCCGCCCATGCAGCCTCAGCGATTCGACGTCGGCGATAAAGTCCGGATCATAAGGCACTTTCGAGAAGGGATATACCGGTACTCTGCGCTGGAGGGAGAGAGTCTTCACTATCTTCCAGGCCCTAGCGACGCAGCCACCAACCTATCAAGGACTTCTTCAACAACGAGGAGATCAAGGGATCCTTCTACGAGTAGGAGCTGCAGCGCACTGATCAGGACGTCCTTTGCATCGAGAAAAGTCTTGCGGCGGCGGACTAGGGGTGGTGTGAAGGAGACCTACGTAAAGTTGAGAGGATATCCCAAAATTCTCAATTCTTGGATCAAAGAGTCCGACCGGCGATGATCCCTAGCAGGCTTTCCGGTCTCGATCAAGGGAGACAAGAAAGTCTTGATTTACGCATGCTTCAGCTCGATAAAGAACCGTAATGCGTCTAGATCCGCCTGCGGGCGGTCGTTAATGGCTTTGATGATAGGCTCGTTATCAGTCCGGGGAATGGGAGATTTAGCACGTGATACTTCTGCATGTCTAGGTTCGTAGTCATCAAACCGACTGGTAGGGGAGGATGCCGTGCACTCGTATGCTTCTCATTTATCTAGGTATGGGCAGTCTGCAAAGTGCAGAAGAGGAGGGATGGGCACCCGCAACCATCAGAGCCTACCAAGTGCGAAGAAGGAGGGATGGACATCCGCACCCGTCAGGGTCTACCAAGTGCGAAGAACGGGGATGGACATCCGCCCGTCAGGGCCTTATAAGTACAGAGGGGATGGTCTCACCTCATTTGCGGGCGATTCGATAGTGTCCGTGCTGGTGCTGGTGCCGTCGGGGAGAATGTGACGCTTGTCATCATTGGCGGAGAGCGCGATCTTGCTGATCTCCTCGGCGTAGAGCTGGTGGAGATGGATCTGGATGATATTCATCGGACGATGGATCTCTTGTTGGGTGTAGAGCCTATCGCTTGTAGTCCTCCAAGGCGATGCTGCGCTTGATGACGCTCTTGGTGACTCCCTTCGCCTTCTTTGTGGCCTGACTGTCATCCGTCTTGAAGGCGTATAGCTTCGCCTGGAGCCCCACGAAATCGCTCATGATCTTGCCGCCGCACTCGTCCTTGAACACCCCGAGGACTTTCCTATTCTTGCCGGTGGGGATGCCGGAGGGATGTTCGACGGGGAAGTTGGACGTATCGAATTTGGCCTCGACTTGCGGAGCGATATCCTGGTACAATGTCGTCATAGGCCAAGCTGTCTGTTTACATATTCCTCATGAATCCATAGTGGAATCGTACATGAGGAGCTTCGAAATATCCAAGATGCGGGCTCCCAGGTAGATCGGATTATCAAACTTCAGCTTGGTCTTCTTCATGTGGACGGCTGCTAGATTCTCGGTGAAGACCGCTCGACGATCGAAATTAGGCTCGGCCACGAGCATCAGGGCCTACTTTTCGGTGGTGACCAGTCTGGCGTCTGCAGGCTTCTCCATGGTCTTGCCAAAGACTGAGTTGACCATGAGCTTGAAGAAATCTTTCTCAGAGTCGATCTTGGCCTTGTCGCGAAGAGCGGTATTCAGATCAACGTAGTGCTTGAGCCATGGGGATTGCTTGAACCTGATAATCCGACTGCATTTCGTAAGTTCTTACCCATCTCCAAATACATCTTGAGATTTCGATAGTGGAGGGTATACTTTTCACGTTTGTCTAGATGAGGCACTAGCTTTCGCACCTTGCTAATCTCCACGTTCTCGGGCGCGAGAGGATAATTATTTTGGGCATCGTGAAGATCCTGCGGATATTCGAGGTCGCATTCTACCATGGCGCCATATTCTTGGTCGTCTGGATAGTTGAGAATCTGGTTGATCTCCTCCGGCTCCACCCACTCAAAGTCCCCCATGGGAAGAGGCTGCGACAACGCCCACCCGTAAAGATTATTGGCATCGAGGTAGGTGAGATACTTGGTCGGCTCGGAGCGATCGTAGCTCTCCATGTAGGGTTATTAGCCTGGGCATGGCCACCCCTCCCCTGGTCGCCTGCTCAAACATCATCAGCATATCTGGATCCAATCTTTGCCCAGTGCTTTTGAGGGCGGCGTAGTAGGACAATCTGGGCGATGTTTAGTAGTTGGCAGGATCAAGCCTATAGTGAGTCTGGCAGATATTCCTGAAATTTTTCACGATGTCAGCCAGCTGCAAGACATCTGTTTCCAGGTAAAGATGGTGATAATCGCGTAGGGTCTTGCACTCGAAGGCCTCCCAGACTCTCTGGGCGTGCGCAAAGTCCTCGTCGGTGATGCCTTCCCCGGAAAGTGTTCTGTAGAAGACTTCTTTATGTGGGAGCTGAGTCTCTTCCAAGTAGGCCGGCCCATCCATATAATCGTAGGGAAATACCACCTAACGGATCATCAGCTCGTGGCGATCGCCAAATCTTGCTTTCACGGTCTTGAATTGGTCGGGTGAGGTTTTTGGCTAGATTATCCAGCGAGCTGAGCAAGAAGCGCACCGAATCTTTGAATCTCATCTCTTAATTATCCACCTTCTTGGAGAAGCTGATATATTTCTCATCGGTATTGGGGATGCAGCACGTGGGATGCAGTCGATCTTACCCTCAGTGTATCCAAGCTCCTTGACGAAAATGTGGGCATCATACCCGCTCAAGTTGTGGAAGATGATGGGATATGCTTCGGGGGCTGGAAATCCAGATTGCAATGGCTGTGGGCCGTGATATTTCTCGGTAAGATGATAGTGGTCCCGAACCTTATCCTCTCCCAATTCATCCCGCAAATGTGGCAGTGCGTGCTTTCTGCGAAGATCACCTTGCCCTCGTCGGCCATCACCATGGGCTAGGTCTCCTTGTATAGCTTACCGATTGCCCGCGCTTCCTCCTTGATGGACTGCACTAGTCGCTGTAGTTGGTAAGCCTTCGTGTAGGAGTGCGATGGATCCGGCTGGCAGATGATGAGCTTCTCCGTGAAGTACTCAAAGTCCGCATAGATGACGAATGTGACTCTCGTCACCTTTTATGGTTGCGGAAGGCTATGGTGACCCCTTCTTCAGGCATCTCGATCCTGATCGCATCCTTTTGGTTGCAATATTCCATATAGTCGTCGAGGGTGTCCTGTTTGGAAAAGTGGGAAAGGCATCTGTGGTAGAAGAAAAGCTCATGACCGTGCTCAATCACCTCGGAGCAGAAGTCGAGAGAGGCTCTTGATCCAGCAGTAATGCTGCTTGCCTTCGCGAATCAGGAAGAGATCTACGTGGATGTGAACGTATTCTTGGATATCCTGAGGGGGTAGATCTGAAGATCTTTTTCTCATCTTCACCCTTCTTTCCACCATCGAATCCAAAGACGTTGACTTTCGATCGCCTAAAGCGAGACCGGGAAGTCGATGCCTTCCAATTTTAGCTGATCTTCCCATTTTTGTATTGACCTACGCGGTGATTGCTGTCTAACTCATCCTGATGAAGGGCTGCCAGCACAGCCCACTGCGAGCAGCGATCTTCCTCATTTTTGACATTGACGATCGCCTTCTTTTTCGCGAGAGCCGATGGGTTGGTATGAAGGAGCCCCCTTGAGTGGCTTGAATTGGTTGACATGGATATCGAGCTTCTCGATGTGTCCGAACGTCCATCCGCTCCCTTCCCGCATGTACTAAGCCATATTTCCTTTGACCTTCTCAATCATGAAAACAATCTCCAATTCGAGGTCAGATGATTGGCTGATCGAAAGTAAGGGGGGTGTAGGTATTTTCTCCGGTCGCGGGATTGGTCTTCAACATCTCTGCTAGAAGCACTAAGTGTACTTTCAATCCCTTCTTTTTGGCGAGAGCATCTGAGATAGTGGTGGAGATTGTGCTCCGGCTTAGCTTGAAGAACGTGGCTACGTCATGCAGCTTCAAAGGTTCGATGCCGACCGTGCAAAATACGCCATAGAGCTTCCCAACTATCGGTGATCTTGATCTCATCCTTGAAGGGGCGTTTTTGATATATTCTTCCAAAAGTTGGATGAAAATCAAATCGTCTCTTTTGAGCTGAGAGTACTTGTTGAAGCCGCGATTCTTTGCCAGCGCTTTGAGCTGCTTCTTGCTGCAGACTTCCTGGTGGTTAAATTTACGGGTGGTTTTCTCCTCGATTAGCTTCACCAAAGCCTCCTTCTTCTTCCTACTGACCCCCTCAGACCCTCATCCTTAGCTATTTGACGGAAGGTCTTCATGGTCTCTTTGACCACCATATTACCTTCGACGGGGATGGTCTCCTCCTCTTCCGTCTCGTGTGGTTGCCTAGTATGCCTCCAGCAGAGACCATCCCTCCCGGGCTTGCTCCGACGGAACTGCCCCTTCTTCCTCTTGAGTGGGGGTGGTCTTCTGCTCCCCTGTTTGATGCTCAAATCGCGTCTTGACTTGCTCCGCCCCGCAATTTAGACACTGCTGGGTGTGCTCATCCACCTGCGCAAGGTTGGGGGCATTGCGGCACTGCTGCTGTTTTTGGAGGGTTGGGGTGAATGAAATGAATGAAATGAAATCCTGGTAGCGATTCATCTTATCACTTTCGGATTCCATCCTTTTATTTATATCAACCTGTGACATCCTTCCCTTTAAGGTGTCCTTATCCCCACTTTCCTGGGGGCGGCTTGTCTACCAGCGAATACATATGCCTTTCTTGTATTTACCCTATGCTCAATAAGTATGCCGTCCGTTTGCATTTGGCCGTCGGGGTTGGGGTCATATGCAGGATTTCCCCTTGAAAAGTGGGGTGGTGTAGAATCGGCCTTTTCTTACTACTACGCATTGTTGTTGTCATCCAAAAATGCACCATACATACCAATATAGTTGCTATTGGACATTTCAGTCGGCGGGAATGGAATTTAACCATTCTACCTAACCAATCTACCTAACCAAATCGCTCGTGCATAAAATTTAAGTCACAGACAGCATCCGCCGGAAGCATGCATTCTTGTTGTCATCCCAAAATGCATTATACATGCCAATATTATTGATATGCGGCATTTGTCAGTAAGTAGGAATGGTCTTTAATTATTCTTTCTAACCGGACGCCGACACCAACGCGGACGCTAGGGGTATCATATAAGCCCACTCACTTCGTGAGGCGAGCTAAAAACATTGCCGCCAGCACGGAACATAGCTTAACATAGAACCCCGGGAAATCACATTTTATCATCTCTGAAAACATTGAAGCCTTTACAGGAATTTTTCAATTCGTTCAAATCTGATAAAAAGATGGCTGCCACTTTGGAACAGAGCTGAACATTGGAACATGGGAAAATAATCATTTTCAATATCTGACCTGAGACTTTTGAAGCAAATCTTACTAAACTGCAAATCAGTGGTGCATGGAAGGGAAGATTCATTACAAAAATTAATCATTTTAATGGGATTTAAAAAAAAAAACATGGCTACCTGTGGAGAATATAATACCCTATGGGAAAACGATTTTGCCAATGAGTAAAAGCATGGCTCAGAAGCATTTTGTCAGGTGAGCGATACAGGCTAGTTCTCTGAGCCTCTAGTTTAAAATTTACTGGTACTTGACTTTAAGATCTACGGTTATATTTTTTTTACTTCAGGTAAAAGGTCTTAATTTGCAGTTTAACTTATTTGGGATTTGCTCGTGATATAAGGTCAACATTTGTAGTTTACTTTTTAGCTCACCTGTCCGAAATGCTTTTGCCATCTTTTTTCGACAGTTGTCCTACCGTCCGTCCGTCTGTTATATCTTTGAACGTTTTCATCGTCTCATCTGAAACCACTGAAGAAATTTCGACCAACTTTACAGGAATTATACGAAAGCTCCTTTAAATGGATTGCTATTTTTTCCGATCAGATGAGAAACATGACAACTAGTGCAGAACATGATTTATCATTGTCCTTACTAATCATTTTGATTCGATAAAAACCTGGCCATCAGCGTTGAAAATAGCTTGCTGGCCAAAAAAAAAAAAACAATAGATCTTTTCTGGAAGGCACCATTTAAGGACCACTGTGACTAAGTTTGGTTCTAACTTGATGGTAGTTTCTGAGAAGAAGATTCTTCAATGTCTTTTCCATAGGGTCTAATGTTAAAACTATGTTCATCGCTTGCAGCCATCTTGGATGAAGTACAGACCTGTTCGATATCTTTTTTTGGAAGGGACCGTCTAAGGACTACTAGTATTTAGATTAAGTTTGGTTAAAATTGGCCTAGTAGTAGAAGATCTTTCAAAGTCTTTTCCATCCATTACAATGTAAAATTGCTGGGTGTTCCATGGAACACTTGTGTCGCCTGCACTACAGAAGAGCCATTTTGGCCCAGTGAACCTCTGAAATCTGTAAACTTAAATTTTTAAGTATTATGTGCATGGCTAAGACGGGGAGAAAAACATATTCTGCATATTTGATAAGAATATGAATATAGTTTTGGGGTTTGCAGATTAACAAACAGAAACAAAAAATGAGGTATGTTGGATTGGCAAACCTCTTAAATCTGTAAAATCAAAATTTCAAGTATAATGTGCATAACCAGACCTGATAAACAACATATACTGAAAGTTTGGTTGGAATCTCACACACATTTGTGAAGGAGTTGAAGATTAACAAACCAAATTAACAAATGAGCAATTTTGGCTCTGTGAACCTCTAAATCTGTAAAATCTAAATTCTAAGTATAAGATTCACAACTACACCACGTAAACAACGTATCCTGAAAGTTTGGTTGGAATCGGACTTGCAGTTTTGAAGAAGTTGCGGATTCAAAAAGCAACACTCAAAAATGAGCAATTTTGGCTCTGTGAACCTCTAAAATCTGTAAAATCAAAATTCTAAGTATCAGGTGCACATCTACACCAGTTGAACAATATATCCTGAAAGTTTGGTTGGAATTGGACCTGCCGTTTTGAAGGAGTTGCGGATTCAAAAAGCAACACTCACAAATGAGCAATTTTGGCTCTGTGAACCTCTAAAATCTGTAAAATCTAAATTCGAAGTATCAGGTGCACAACTACACCATGTGAAAAACATATCCTGAAAGTTTGGTTGGAATCGGACTAGTAGTTTGAAGGAGATGCGGATTCAAAAACCGACGGACGACGCAGGACGACGACACAGGACGAGGACGACTACGACGACGTAAGACGACAGATAGTAATCCCTATGTGTCGACTCTGCTTACAGCAGGCGACACAAAAACTATTCCAAATTATCGGCCATCTTAGACAAGGTAGGAACCTGTTCGATACCCTTTTTCGAAAGGACCATTGTTACTAATTGGACTGGTAGTTTCTGAAAGTCTTTTTTATTGGGTCCAATGAGAAAACAGCGTTCCATGCTGGTAGCAATCTTAAAGGAGACCACCAAAGGACTATTGTGACCAAGTTTGGTTCCATCTGGCCCAGTGGTTTCAGAGGAGAAGATCTTTTAACGGACGGACATACAGATCGATGGACGCCAAAAGCTCACTGTGGCATAGCCAGCTGAGCTTAAAACAACTTTTTGTAGGGGACCACCTTAAGACTATTATGTCCACGCTTGGTAGTAACATGCCTAGTAGTTTCAGAATAAAAAATGGAAGAATATGTCCATGGGACACGGATGCCCCCGCCTCCTTGCAATCGAAACCCTTAAATTATAAAAGGCATGACTATGTACAATATATATATCAAATAATTATAAAAAAGGATCTTTCTCCTGTGATAAATAGGCACTGGAACTGGTTTGGTTTTGATATAATGTGTAGTTCCAACAAATAATCTGAGAAACAGTCTTATATGTAATACTAATCTATTTTAGCAACTGTGACCTTGACCTTCTTGATATCAACGCTAAAATCTATGGGATTATGTCTTTTGTGATAAGTAAGCAAGTGACCAAGTTTGGTTTTGATCAGATGCAGGATACTCAAGTTATCATTCGGAAACCAAAATTTTATTGAAATTTTAGTCTATTTTTAGCAACTGTGACCTTGACCTTGGTGGTACCATCTCGGCAATATATAGACTTTTGTATTTGGTGATAAGCAAGCACTAGACCAAGTTTGGTTTTGATCAGATGCAGGATACTCAAGTTATCATCCGGAAACCAAAATTTTATTGAAATTTTAGTCTATTTTTAGCAACTGTGACCTTGACCTTGGGGTTAACAACTCGGAAATGGATAGGAATCTGTATAGGGTGATAAGCAAGCATGTGACCAAGTTTGGCTTTAATCCGATGCAGAATACTCAAGTTATCATCCGGAAACCAAAATTTTATTGAAATTTTAGTCTATTTTTAGCAACTGTGACCTTGACCTTGGGGGTACCAACCCGTAAATCAATAGGGTTCTGTATTGGGTGATAAGCAAGCATGTGACCAAGTTTGGTTTTGATCCGTTGTAGTATACTCAAGTTTGCATCCGGAAACCCAAATTTTATTGAAATTTTAGTCTATTTTTAGCAACTGTGACCTTGACCTTGGGAGTACCAACCCGTAAATCGATAGGGTTCTGTCTTGGGCGATAAGCAAGCATGTAACTAAGTTTGGTTTTGATCCTATGTAGTATGTATATGTTATCGGGCTCTTGACAGCAATATATCGTAAAATATCAACCCGTGAGCCAGAATATGAAGCAAAGGGGCGAGTGAGCGTAGCGAACGAGCCCCAAGCTTCATATTCTGGCGAGCGGGGTGATATTTTACAATACTTAAGCTGTCAAAAGCCCGATAACTTGTTTATCATCCTTAATTTGCATTTTAAATTTGTAATTATTTAACTGAATTTTCAAATTCTCCCAAAGTTGCGCGGGAAGTTCGACATACATGCCATTTTTGCCTTTTCAGCAATTTTCAGCTTAAAAACGTGTTTTGTAGTTTTTTTTTTTTTTTTTGTCATTTTATTGCAAACGTTTTGTAACTGGGTGAATAATTTGATCGAAATTCTCTAAATAATGTCGATTTTGAATTTTGCCGCAACCTTTGGTTGTTACGACATTCTATCGTTGCTTGGAGCTTTTATGACGTCATAATGTGAAAACGTCAAAGCTCTGCAGGATATATCAACGACCTAGATTCTACAATTTTTATGACATCTAGTTTATCTATTTGTGTCATCATGATTCTACTCTGAATACCTAATCGGAAAGAGCAAATGCAATAGATGTTTATTGTTACAAATTTGATTTCGTTTGAAACCTTGAAAAAAAGTTATTGCCTTTGAAACTTTGGTAGAATCCCTTGATATATCCAGGTCAACCTCTGATATATCCGGGTCAACCAGATACGGCTTTTGCTGAAATGCCCTGCAGGCTGATATAACCATGGGGAAGGATGATAAACTCAAGTTATCATCCGGAAACCAGAATTTTATTGAAATTTTAGTCTATTTTTAGCAACTGTGACCTTGACCTTGGGGGTATTAACCCGTAAATCGATAGGGTTTTGTCTTAGGTGATAAGTAAGCATGTGACCAAGTTTGGTTTTGATCCGATGGAGAATACTCAAGTTATCATCCGGAAACCCAAATTTTATTGAAATTTTAGTCTATTTTTAGCAACTGTGACCTTGACCTTGGGGGTACCAACCCGTAAATCGATATGGCCAAGTTTAGTTTCAACTGCACATATAATAATAGCAAAGGTTCAAACGTTAAATTTCTTCACCACTGGTGGCCATCTTGGATGAAGTGATAACCCGGAAAAAAACCCTATTTGCAGGGCGGGCGACCTAAAGGCTGACGTAGCCTAGTACATTTTAAGTTCATTTGGATATGTAGTATCAGAAAAGATCATTGAAATGATTCTTGAAGCTTCTGATTTTAAATATGTTCCACGATCATCTTTTTTTCACAAGAGCTAATGACTATTATTGCCAAGTTTGGTTCCAATTGGCACAACAATTTCAGAAGTGCGTCCACATGTGTCCATGTTAAACTATGTTCCATGCTGGTGGCCATCATGGATATCGAACTTGAAAAACAATATTGCATGGGACCACCTAAGGATTATTGTGACCCTAGTTTGGTTTAAAAGAGATCATTAGTTTCAGAGATCTTTGAATGAAGTTTACGCTGCACAGATGGAAAATCGATAAAAAATTAAGGCTCACCCTGGTTATAGCCTAATGAACTAACCTTACACCACATCATTTGCAATCTTCAAACTTAATATCAAACCATATTAAGGACTCGGATGACAATGCATCTTTAGGCCCTGGTAACTAGTATTACCCTAACTTTCAACTTCAGCTTCTAATAGACTAAACAAGTTTGGAAATGCATCTGACAATATGGCATTGAAATACAGTGCTTATGATAAAATGTATCATATACCATTGCAGAGGTGACTTTAACAAAACATTATACATTGGACTGCTAAAACAAGAGGTTCTCTAGAGCCTGTATCGCTAATCTGGACCATTGCTGGCATAGATAAAAGGCATTTCCAATTGGGTCCAGTGTTAAAATATTTTCCCCGCTGGAAGCCACCTTGTACTGGATGAAGACATGCCAAACGCAAATTTGAAGAGAGCCAACAAAGATTTTTGTGATGAAGTTTAGTTCCACTGGGATTAAGGGAGTACGAGTCTCAAAAATTTTGTAATTAGAATTAAAAATCCTGACCTTTTGTCTTGAAGAGCACATCTAATGGAACAACTTGAGCAAAAAATTTTGAAAATCCATGAAATTATAATTGGAAGTTGATTAAATTTTATACGCAGTCTATTTTATGTATTTTAAAGTGACTTATGACCAAGGAAATGTGATCCATGTGCACTGTTTGAATGGATAAAACCAGAGGATATAGAATGCTTCTGAAATCTGAGGCTCGTACTCCCTTAATGGTTTCAAAGATGTTATTCTTTTAATAGAATCCAATATAAACTATCTTACTGCTGGCAGCCTTATTGGATGAGGTGTGGTCCTCCCGTATACTTTTATTTGAAGGAACCATCAAAGTCACATTGTGTTCTAATTGGACTAGTCTCAGAAAGGATCTTTAAATGTGTTCAACCTATTTCAGACCATCTTTCAATAAAGGGCTACGCTGAGCGCAGCATGATACGACCGCAGCATGTCGTCCACTGAAATTTGAAAAAGTGTAATTTAAAGTGAGTATGGACATAGGAAAGAGCTTGACACAATAATTAGATGGACGCAATAAGGAGACTGACCAAGTAATTAGCTGGACACAAACTAGGGAAAATAAAAATTAGCCCTTATGACTCCTTATGATTCCTCTTTGACCCTCTATAGCTCAGAAATGGTAAGAGCTACGCCCAATCCATTTACATGATGCTGAAAGCTTATATCAAGAGGAATCAAAAGAAAAAAATCCCATCGAAATGCGATGAAAAATAAATTTAAGGTAATCTGTAAATTTACGATTTTGGCCCCCTTCGGCCCCTCATAGCT
>MJUU01041558.1:36854-46979 GCA_002080025.1 Modiolus philippinarum
TGGCGGGAAACCGAAGTTCTCTGGACTTTTCATTCGCTTTGCATTAAAGCAATAAATCTTTCAAGTGCAATGAAGAAATATCAAGAATTTCATTAAATTTTGTCACGAGCCTATTAAAGATGCATGCAATTATATTTTAAAAAGAAAAGTAGGGGTTAGTGTGCAAAATTTTCTAATGCATCTTGGTGGATAAAGTAAGAGAGTTCCGAACGTCAAAGGAAATTTTAAAACCCTGAGGAGTGACCATCCTTAAAGAGCCTGAGCTTGTATCGCATGTTACAAAACTTTTGGTCTGTTATTTGGACATTTTCTAACAATATGTTTTATCACTTTTGTGATACGGAGAGTTAACATTTGTTAAATTAAGGATGTAGTAAGGTGAGGGTTTTGAAATTCCTAAATGTCATTCGGATTTCTCGGATTTTATCCATTATTACTATGTAATATATTTTGCCCCATTACACCCAATTTTCTAGTCATCAAAAGTCTTCGGTAGGTCATTTAAGGTCTGTAAGCAAAAATTCACAAGCTTCTAGATTTTCCTTCAATGTGAAAGAAATCAGTAATGTTCCCATGTTATACTTAGGTAAAAGCCCAAGAGAGCCTTTTCCCGCCAATTTTTAAAATGTGAAATACCTTGAAAACAAGGTCCATAACCTATGAATATTTTAAGCTGATTTTATTCCTTTACCAATGCTCTTTCAATTTATCCTTTACCAATGCTCTTTCAATTTATGGTATCAATTTAAAATAATAGATTTTTAAGTTTCACCCTACTACATCCTTAAGTGTCTTCAGTAGAATGACAGTTGTATATGCTTGAAACAACCCATTAAAAGATAAAGCAGCACCAATCAACAAAGGTATTAACAGTAAAACTAAATTTCCCAGTTGCAGAATTCAGAGAGTAATGAAATACAGAAGGGTGGTAAGTAGTGGCCATAAATAATCTTAAAACAACTTTGGTGAGTGCTGTACATTTCTCAATTGTTGTCTTTACTGAATAATTCTTCAACAAACTTTATTCTATAATACTGCATTTACATCATTATGTTTCAAGTGTTGGGGAAAGGTTATACTAGTCAATTTTAGCCAATACAGGGTTTACTGTATGGTATGGATTTATGCTTAATATGGAAGCTCATAGCTGTGACTTCTTTTTGAAGTAGCTTGCAATTAACATGCATATGTTGTGGAATTCTATCTTATTGCGGTTATATGGTACGTTTCATTCCATAATTCAAGCAAAAAATATTTCGCATAGTACAAATTCAAAGAAGACTTGTACTGGTAGCTTTGTTATGCATTTTTTCAATTTTTTTTATTAAACCCACCTCAAAAAATAATCTTTTGGTATAAGATGTTAGTTCTTGTGTAAACTTATCCTCTGTTTTGTTATATTCATCTTGTGAAAGCAGCGACAGAAACACTGGTGAAACAGGTCTTTCAGCTGTATGCCGTTTATCTTGGCCCAAGTTTTCAGTTACCTCCCCTGTTCTGTCATATAAATCTTTTATACCAGAAACAGAACAGACAAGACTGTCCAGGCTTTCATTCATCTAAAAATATATTATACAATGATAAATGATCCATTGGTAATGATAGATGTATAATAATTACAATCATTATTTACTGTGGAAGTACTTTTCTTTGTGGACATCAATTTTTATGGTTTTCCTAAATATCTCTGTTTCAATGATACTTGAATTCGTGGTTTCAAATTTCATACATAAAAAAGTCTAGGAAAATATTCATTTCGTTGGGAATTTAATTTCATGGTAATATATAGCAAAACACTAAATCAACGAAAATTTAATCCCCAAGAAGAGTAGTACCTTCACAGTATTATGAAAACAGACAATGAAGAATTACTTACTCTGTGAATGAAGAATTACTTATTCTGTGAATGAAGAATTACTTATTCTGTGAATGAAGAATTACTTACTCTGTGAATAAGGGATTTTAAAATATCAGAATATGTTTTGCATCATAATTGTTTCATTATTCCCGTATTTCTTAATGTTTTTTTTTATATTTTAACACCTTTTAAATTGATACAAAATGCTTATCTAAATCACAAAGTAAGAACACACATATACATATTTTTACTAGAATTCAGCTTTTTGAGAAGTCAGGGTTTTCTATTTGTCAGTTAACAACTAATTTCCTTACATATTCTGTTCATGATTGCTGTAGTAAAAACCCATGAAAGGCAACAGCATGTAAATGTAAGTGCACTTTAAAAGAGACTGCAAGTTAGCTAGCTGTCTTTTTGTTAGCCTTTTTGAGAGAACCACATAATTTTGTGTCTGTAAGTTATCAGGATGGCACAACATTATACATACATACATAAGGACATGGTTCGTCATAGTGCCTACATGTATCAGCATGGCAAGAATTTTACGTGTCTGTTATCAAAATGGCATATAAATGTAATACATGTGTGCTATTTACAAGGCATATCCTTACATATACCTGTGCAATACGGCTCATTATTGTATTTATCTATGCATTATCGACATGGCATATCATGACACCTTCCTGTGCTATTGTCAATGAACATTTTATTGCCTACATGTGTATTGTCAGTGTTGAATATCATTTATAAATATGTGTTATATAAGCATGACACATCATTGAATATACCTTTGTGTTTACCTACCTGTGTGTTATCAGCATGACACTGTTCTAAACATTTCTTGTATTGTGACTTGACTTTAGATTCTACAGACTTTAACTTGGATGATCTATGTGTAAGAGCCGTATGATGTAAACTGAAAAATAATATAATACAGTAGCATTTTTATTTTGTCAAATATGTATATGCACTCTCTTTGAAACATTTAAATATGTACTAATTTGACCTGAAGAACATTTATCTATTACAGAAAAAGCAGCTATGTTGTTTTAAAAATAACATGACCTTCATCATTTTTAAATGGTAAAACAAGCATTCTGGTATATTCAGGTCCAAATCTGGTTGAGACTGAAAGAAAAATAGAATAATGTATCCATGGGAAACGGATGCCAGTCAATGAAACTGAAACCTCTAAATTATCCTGTGGCATAAAAATTTACAACATATATACTATATGAATAAAGTTCTATTTCATGTGATAATTAATTGAGAACAAGTCTGTTTTTATCTGATTCAGTATACTTTTGAAAAAAAAGTTATTATCTGAAAATCAATATTTTCTTTTAATTTAAATTTTAAATTTATTTTTAGCCACTGTGTCTTTCGCCTTAATAAATATGACTTGAAAAGTAATAGGGTCTGTTTCATATAATCATTTGAGCAATATTGGTTTCAATTTGATTCAAAATACATTTTATACTTAAGTTATTACAGAGCAACCTACTTTTTTCTTGAAATTGTAGACTATTTAAGCTATAGTGACCATGACATTTAGGATGGAGACTAAAAATCAATTTGGCACTGTCTCATGTAAAAAGAAAGCATTTGACCAAGTTAGATTTTGACCATTAAAACAGGACATTGAGTTTTTACTCTGTTTATTTGAAAATTTTGGGAAAAGATTAAACCTGATGGGACAATTAGTGTTGATAGGACCAGAATACCGTCTAACACATCCACAATCACATCAAATCAGTAGAGTAAAATCATTCAAAAACCAAAATGAAATTATGATCTTTTTTTGCCACTGTAACCTTGGTCTTGTGGTAAGAACCTGAGAACAAATGTACAGATAGGGATATGGATAAGGAAAACTTTATTGTTTTTTTTTCTTAATGGATAAACAACTTTTATCCTTTATTTAAACACACTCTTTTCAAACTACATTTTGTATACCTCTTGGTTAAATACACTTTACAAATGTACTACAAATTTACCTTAATCTGTTTCTTTTCTGTATCAGTGAATGTTTCCTCTTCTTATAAACTTCTATACTGGACCTTAATTGATCATTGTCTTTCCTGTATAATACATATATTTAAATGTTGACATATGATAAATATCAGAATGCATTTTCAAAAGTTTGATTTTTAGTGACAAATGAAGTTATTACAAAATCATATCACACAGTCTTAGGGATATGGAGCTTCCATAGTTTTATTCACAAGTACATTGATGGAAAACTAATAATTTAACAAATTTTGAAAAATGAGAACCAATTTTCAAGAAATTAGGAAATTAAGTATTCACGCCTCTACATTAAATTTTATTTGGAGTTGTCCATTGTCAAGTTAACTTAAGATTTACTTGTCCAAAATGAATTTTTTATTTTTTCTAAACAGTTCAGGACAGGTAGCCTTTATGTAGAGCCATGGTATTGATAAGAAAAACAATTTGTAGGATTCCAACAGTTTTTGTAGATGTATACAGTAGAACTTCGATAGTTGGAACTGCAATGACTTGAACACCATGGCCGTCTCGAACCCTTTTTGTTGTCCCTATGCCCAAGTTTGAATTTAGTTCGACCTCGATATCTCAAACACCCCATTGGCTCGACCTGTTTTCAATGGTCCCTTGGGTGTTTGCTCAATCGAAGTTCGAATGCATTTCTTTGTTTACATTGATGTGCTGATTGACAAAGTAGGCTTGGTGTCAGATACTTTTTTGCCAATATTTTTTCATATTTGGGCAGTAGCAAATACTTAAAAGTATATGCTTCATGAGATCAAAGAAAATTCATACAAATTACCGATAAATAACAATGATAAAACCAACCCTTTTCATACTTTATTCATAATACTATTAACCGTATATATTACCTTCTAACATTTGTTTGTTTTTCCTGTCTTCTTTCCTATCCTTCTTAAATAATTTGATTTGTTTCCCATATAAATACCAGTTTGTAAGTCTCGTCATGTGACACAGAGAAATCACGATAGAAATACATTTTGAAAACATTTCCCTCCAAAAGATGATGTTGCAGGATTATGACGTCTAAATTCATTACCGGTACTTTAAACATCACATGTTTTTGTTACAAATGCAACTTCCAGGTACAAACTATGTGCCCAGAAGTTCCAAAATTGAACGAGACTTACAGACCCTTTATGTTTTGATTTGTTAATGTGTTCATTTTTTAAAAACATTTTAGAAATCATTCAGGCAGCTTTATAATGGATATAATGAAATGTTTTGATGCATGTCTGTAAAACCTTACATCAGGTCATCTACTGAAAAATTCTCTTCTTCTGTAGAAATAAGATTCTGTACTGCCTCATCAAGCTGTGTTCCTTCTAATACTATACCTCCACTTTTACACAGGGTATCATACCTGCAATATATTATATATTCTAATACAATACCACCATTTTTACAAAGGGTATTACACCTACAATCAAAATATTGCAAAATATTCCAACACTATGCACACTTTTACACATGACCAATGTAATACATTACAATACTATACAACCATTTTCACACAGGGAATCTTATCTGAAACCAAAATAATATATACCTAGAAAAACCATGACATAAGCTCACTAACATATTCTCATGTATGATTTGCAATAACAGCATAAATCATAAAGCACATATGAACTTGACCTTAATCTACAGACTCCAAAATTGATAGGTATCTACCTTACCTCCGATTCTTTCCCAACTATGCAAGTTTCACTAAAATCCATGAGGAAATGTTGAAAATATGCTCTGGAAACTAATTTTCAAACCAAATTATTAATATCTGCAAGTATTTGCATTGGCAGATCCAGGGGGGGTCCGGGGGCTGGAACCCCCCCCCCCTTTTTTTGGACAATCATGTATTTTTAAATGAATATCCTGTTGTTTTACTAGGAAATACCCAAAAAATTTTCGTGCCTCGCTCCGCTCAGCGATATTTTCTTTCATTTTTATATTGGAACCCCCCTTTTCAATTTCCCTGGATCCAAGCCTGATTTGTGACCTGCTGAGCTCAAAATTAAAAGGTGTCTTCCTTAGCTCTAAAGTTTTTATCTTTGTTCATGTTGTTTATTTCTTGTAAAACCATTTGATAATTTTTTAACTTCCGTGAGAATTTGTGACATTGAACTTTGACCTACTGAGCCCACAAACAATAAGTGTCTACCTTACCTCTGATACTTTAATATGTGTAAGTTTCATTCAAATCAATGAAGCTGTTTGGAAGAACAAGTTATGCTTTGGAAACCAATTTTCGAAACAATTTTTTTATGCCCCCGGATCTTTAGATCGGGGCATATTGTTTTTGCCCTGTCTGTCTGTCCGCAACTTTAACCTGGCTTATTACATTTAAACCAGATGTGATAGGACCTTTTGGTATGTGTATTAATCATACCAAGCTGAACACCATAATGCAAATTTCACTAAGTACAGGTAAAATTGAAAAGGTCAAAATCTAGATTTTGCTATAGTTCCTTAATTACAATTGTTAGAGACTTGATATTCTATATGTGAATAGATCTAACAAAGCTTAATATAAATCCACACAAAAAAATTGGGTCAGGCCAAAGGTCAAGGTCACCAAGTGCAAATTTGAAAACTTTAACAAAAACTTTAACATTGCCTATATCTTTTCAACCAGATGTGATAGGACTTTCATATTTGGCCTGTATATTGGTCATATGAAACTGAACAGCATTATGCAAATTTTCACCAAGGTCAGGTCAAAGGCCAAGGTCACAGGGGTCAAGAGGTCAAAATCTAGGTTTTGCTATTGCTGGTCAATTACAATTGCTAGAGGATTGATATTCCATATATAAATAGATCTAATGAATCTTAGTACAAATCCACCAAAAAAAATTCAGTCAGGTCAAAGGTCAAGGTCAATGAGTGCAAATTTGAAAACTTAACCATTGCCTATATTTTTCCAAACAGATGTGATTATGAGGACCTTCATATTTGGCCTGTATATTTGTTATATAAAACTAAACAGCATTATACAAATTTCACTTAGGTCAGGTCAAAGGTCAAGGTCAAAATCTAGATTTTCCTGTAGCTCATCAATTGCAATTGCTAGAGGCTTCATATTCTATATGTGAATAATCTAACGGAGCTTAGTACAAATCCACCAAAAAATTTTGGTCAGATCAAAGGTCAAGGTCACTGAGTGAAAATTTGAAAACTTTAACATTGCCTTTATCTTTTCAACCAGATGTGATAGGACCTTCTTATTTGGCCTGTATAATGATCATATAAAGCTGAACACCATTATGCAAATTTCATTAAGGTCAGATAAAAGGTCAAGGTCACAGAGATCAAAAGATCAAAATCTAGACATTCCTTTTACCTTGTTAATTACAATTGCAAGAGGCTTGATATTCTATATGAATAGATCTAATGGAGCTCAGTACAATGTATACTTAACCTTAATTTCTAGTGATTGCAATTTTAGCATTAATTTTGTATTGAAGACATGGCTGCTACCGGTGGCATAGTGTTTCACAAACACATCTTGTTTTCTGTTAGTATTTGTGATGTTGATTTTCAACCTATTAGAGCCCAAAATAAATAGGGTGTCTAACTTGACTCTAATGCTTACATATGTGTAAGTTTCATTCAAATCCATTAAGTCATTCTGAAATCATGCCCCGAAACCAATTTCAGGGTCCAAATTTTTATTTTCTGTAAATATTTGTGACCTTGACCTTTGAACTAAATAGCCAAAAGTGAAAACATGTTTCCCTTACCAATGCTTTCAACTGTAAAAGTTTCTCTCAAATCCATAAAGACATTCTGATCTGAAATTATGCTTCCGAAATAATAATTAAAGGGATCTTCAAAAACAACACTACAGCACTAGTAGAAATGTTGACATAAAGAGTTCATAATTCAGTACAGATGCAAAACATAGATGCTGAGTGTATTTAATCCGTTACATTTTCAAGACCAATAACAGAATTAATGCAACATGTCTTTACTAAATAAATAATTTTGATATTGAATATCTATTTTTTAATTATTTCAGCTGTGAACATTTCAGAAAACAGAAATTAGCTGACTGACAGGCATGAAAAGGAGATTTTTGGTACAAATCATTATACTAAAGCTTCAGACCAAATATCAGTATAAACACAAGAAAAGAAGTCTTTGAAGAAAAATTTTTTAACATGCATGTAAATTGTACTGGAAATATTGATCAATGAATTTGGCAAACAGGAAGTGGATGAGTGATGGACCTGGAAAGGGGAAGTATGGTAAAACATATCATGCTTAAGCTTCAGACCAAATAAACTCAAACATAACATAATACCAGTAATGCCAGTCAAGACAAATTTCTTACTCTTCAAGTTCCTTAGGGTCTATAACATTAGCAGAGCTAACATTGGTACAAAACCAGTCTAAAAATGGAACCAGTTCTTCAGACTCGAACATCCATTCAAGGCCACTAGGATCAAGTGAACTAGCTCTAGGGTATCCTAATTGTTTCAGTGTCTCTACAAACTGTCTACCACTCATTGTACATCTGAAAATATAAATCAGTATATACATTATACTACTCATGTGAAGTTTAATTGCATTTTGACAGCAGAAATCTATATAAACAGGGTTCACACAGTTTTTTCTTAATGATATTCAAGGACTTTTCCAGGTCTTTTCAAGGATTTTTCAACCTTTTTCAAGGTCAGATGTTGAACTTTTGACATTATTTAGTGTTAATACGGTTACGGAATTTTCTACCGATGTTCTCAGTGTTTGTTCAATTTCATTTTAGAGTACAATGTTCTCAGTGTTTGTTGAATTTCATTTAAGAATACAATGGGAGACTGCATTTTCAACTATGATCTTCTGGAGATATGTTGGATCTTGAACATCAATCTTGGTATCAATTTGGACATTGTAGGGTATTGGATAAGCATGAAACATGTGTGTTTAAAAAGTCATGTTCGTTGACATCACATGTTTTAACTGTATAGCAAGAGAGAAACCAAGATTAATCACTTTGATAATGGAGTCATGTTCTAGAAGATTCTGAGTGGTAAATAAAATGTTTTTTTTTCTTTTTTAAGATATTTCAATTTTTCTTACTTTTTGTATTATTGAAAACATTTGATTTTACCGTTGCACCTGATCTTACCCATGGTTTTTATTGGGTCTGTGTTGTTCATCTTTGTGTGTGAGTGTGTTTTCATTTTTCTTTTCTGTGCCGTACTCATGTTGTGTCTCTGTTTCTTTGTTGTTTCCCATGATGCCATTGTAATTGTATAGTTCATTTTGGATTGACGGTTCGGTTCTCACTTACTTTACCACTTGTGTCTAAATCTTATGTACACTTCACACTTTTATTGGGATACCATTACCAAATTTTTTCTATACATTTATAAAATTTTGCTTCAAACATCCACTGAGTTAGATATAATTAATAAATCAAACTGAAATAGAACTTTTATTCAAAACAATACTGGAAAATTTCAAAACAACATATTGTAAATAACCATTAAATAATAATGGCAAATCAATACCCACACACAAATTTTGTTACACCCTCAGAAAATTGTTTTTTTTTTATAATCTTCTGGGTGATTCTTTTTGGAATTCGAAGCAAGAGGGTTTTTGATATTGCCTGCCTCAAATTCCCTTATCAACCATGTATAGTTCTATTCTGGAACATTCTTTCAGGTACCCAAACTTGTTCCTGGTAAAATACTAGTACTTTTTGAAGCTGGAAACGTACAATACTGGCGATTGTGGAATCAAAGAACATATTTTCCTTCAAAAATCCTTAAACAGACCCGTTTACCCCTTTTAACTGGTACATGTATCAGTATTCCAGCAGTAATGTTTCCATGATCATCTGTATTTTGAGAATCCCCCTATATAAAACAAATGTTTAAGGTGTGAATATTTTCTGTACACATTACTAAGAAGTAAAAATGATGGCAGTTATGAACACATTTTTCTTTATATTTATATAACATTAACAAATTTTTTCATATCATCTGTAGACATCATTTTGCCAATTTTATTTGCCTTTTTTGAACCTTAAAATATCTAAATTTTTGTAAATTTTGTTGAAAACTAAGGAGTATCTCCCTCATATAAAGCTCTGTCCTTAGCTGATTTTGGCTTTACATTTAGATCATTTTGATTATTTTTTCTCTATCAGTTTTTAAAGATCTTTTCAGTTTATGGTCTTCCAATCGTTTAGATTTTATCTGCACTGAAGAGACATAAGTTGTCGAAATGCGCAT